>MU260415.1:20000-82500 GCA_020310875.1 Ceratopteris richardii
CCAACCTTAAAAAGGGTTCTATATAACATAACTTAATAACACTTTTTGGCTCTCTCACTTTAGAGAAGCCACCTCCAAAGCTGGTCGACCCTCTCTCTCTCTTTCAAGAAGCTGAGCCTCATCTCCTTGCTTGCGCCTCTACTTTTGAGGCACTCACATGCGTCCTCTACCCCTGCAATACCACATCTCAACCCTAATAACTGGTATCAGAGCTGATTTAGAGTTTCAGAACGGCTGCGTAAGTGTTGTACAGCAAAGAAAACCCCACTTTTCGCAATAACCTTCGATTTCATCGCGAAGAACTTTGCTCCGAGGCCACGAGGATCACTTTGGGCGTCTCAACAGCCCATAACAAGCTGTTTTTAGGTGTTTTACAGGTCTAAACAGGTGTTTTACAAGTATAAACAGGTGTTTCACAGGTCATAACAGCAATACACAAGTCTAGCACCTTATATATTGAATTGTGGCATAAGAAATTGCCTATGTACAGCAAATTGTGGTATTTTTCTAAGAATTTCTGAAATTTCTAAAACAAAATTTGGGGCTTTTGCTCCTATTTGGTTCTAAAGGCTGCGTTATAGCTTTATGTATGCACATTGAGGTCAAAAGAAGTCAAAATTGTTGATTTTTTGCACAAATTAGCTTGCTGGAATTTTCAGAAAATTTCAGATTCTAATTTTGTACTCCAATGGGCTTAATTTTGCTCCATCCAAAATTTCAGCACATTAACCTCTTATTTGGGCAACCATGGCATCGTCGTCCTCAAATATGAAGAATCTCATTGAGATTCGCCGCTTTGAGGGCATAGGATTTGATCTTTGGAAGGAGAGAATTCAAGGAATTCTCTTCCTCAAAGATTGTGACAGGGCGTTGGAAGCAAGAACGCCGGAAGATATGTTAGATGATGCATGGCATAATCTGAATAGAAAGGCCATCACTTACATAAAAATGACCGTGTCTGATGACATTCTTGTAGACCTCAAGGGCACTTACATAAAAATGGCCGTGTCTGATGACATTCTTGTAGACCTCAAGGGCATTACTACATCTTCAGAGTTGTGGGCCAAGCTTAAGGCTACCTATGAGAACACCACACCTGTTAATTAGCTACATCTGATGAGGAAATTAGTTTGCATGCAGCTGGATGAGTCAAAGAGTGCTGCAAAACGCTTGTCTCATTTTACAGGTACTCTATCACAGTTGCAAGACTCAGGGATGCCTCCCTTTGATGATAAGCTGAAAGCTATTTTTCTACTTATGACACCTTGATTCTTGGGAGACCTTGGTGGTCTCATTATAAAACAACCCCAATCTTACTTTTGATGGTGTGAGGGGTTCTATATTGAATGAAGAAATCAGGAGAAAAGAAAGTGGTGAAGGAGGCACTTCTGCAAACATGGTCAGAGGAAGATCAAAGAAGAAGGGCTCTTATTCACAGAGCAATAAGAGCAAAAGCAAAGAAAGGGGAAGCTCCACCAAGAAGCACGGTGCTGATGTGACATGTTACCAGTGTGGTAGGAAAGGCCATAAGAAGCCCGACTACCGATTCTATAAGGCAGAGCTTGAGAGGAAGAAGAATGTTGGAGACAAAAGAAAGGACAAGAAGGAAGACAAGACAGATGGACAAGACAACCAGAAAGAAAAAGAGAAGGCCAATGTGGCCTCTAGTGTTGTTCTTGAGGAGCTTTCAAATATGGAAGATATTCTATGTGCTACTATATCAGCCGATGATGCTCATGCACATGATGCCTCTTGCGATGTTCATGTACAAGACATGTCGATCACTAAAAGTGATCTGATTGAAGCTTTATTGACTGTGAATGATGCATTATCCCAAACATGGATTGTTGATTTTGATGCTTCATTTCATGTGACTCCTGTCAGGAGTGTTTTGTTACTTTTCATGCGGGCAACCATGGCCATGTATACCTAGGGAATATCATGCATGTCCCATTGAAGGTATTGGCACTATGCATCTTTCAACAGATGGCACAAATGAGCTGGTCCTGCATAATGTGAGATATGTACCAGGAATCAAGAAGAGTTTGCTCTTTGTTGGGAAGATGGATATGCATGGTTACAATGTTTTATTTGAAAGAGGCTCATGGAAGATGACCAAAGGGTCATGGCTGATTGCAAAAGGCACAAAAAGAAGAACTTTGTATTGCTTGTATGGAAAGGTCTTATCTCGCAAATTCATTGCATTGGCTGAGATTAATTCTCATATGGAATTGTGGCATAAAAGACTTGGCCATATGAGCCAAAAAGATCTATCCAAACTTTGTAACTTAAAGAAGCTTGATGTTAAAGGCACCAAGCTAGACTTTTGTAATGATTGTCAATATGGAAAGCAAGTGAAAAGTTCCTATTACTCTGGTGTGTCTCGTAAGTCTTGTATATTAGATCTTGTTCATTCTGATGTATGTGGCATGCCCACCAAATCTATGGGGGGTGCTTTATATTTAATTTTCTTTTGTTGATGATTTTTGTAGGAAAATTTGGGTGCAGCTACTCAAATAAAAGATGACGCATTTGCTGCATTTAAAAGATTTCACGCATTTGTGACTACCCAAACAGGTAAAAAGCTGAAATGCTTACGTACGGATAACGGGGGTGAGTTCACAAGTGCTGAATTCAGAACAGTACATATATGCAATCGATCCCCTCACATGTCCTTGAAAGGTGACATCCCTGAAGAGGTTTGGTCTGGCAAACCTGCTTCATATGATCACTTACGCGTCTTTGGCTGTGAATATTTTGTATACATAAGGAGCATACTTTGCATGTATCCCAAGAAAAGTACTTTGAAAAAGTGCTAGACAGATTTAATGTGGCTGATGCTAAGCCTCTTGGAGTGCCAATGCAGCCACATTAAGCTTTCCAAGGATGACTGTCCCAAAGATGATGATGGGCCAATTACATGAAGAGTGTTCCATATGCATCAGCTTGTGGTTCACTTATGTATGCTATGGTTGCCACTCGGCCAATCATTGCTCATGCAGTGGGAGTTGTTAGCAGGTTCATGGCTAATCCTGGTAGAGCTCATTGGGAGGCACTCAAATCTATCTTGAGATATTTGAAAGGAACTAAAAACAAATGCCTCGGTTATGGAAAGGACCCATTAGAGCTGAAGGGATTCTGTGATTCCAACATGGCAGGTGATGTGGATACACGGAAATACACAAGTGGCTATGTTTTCACTCTTGCAGGTGGTGTTGTATCATGGTGCAGCAGACTGCAAAAGATTGTTGATTTGTCTACAAATGAGGCTGAATATATTTCAGCCACTGAGGCTTCCAAGGAAGCAATACGGTTAGCGCGCGTTACAGTGAGTTTGGTTTGCCTGACAAAGCACCTATGCTTGGTTGTGATAGCCAGAGTGTCATATGTGCATATACATACATACATACATAGTTGATTCGGACGGGAATCGGACTTCGGACTCGGACGGGTTGGAAGGCCCGAAACAAGACCGGAAAAACGTTTTGGACGTTATCGGACATGACCTTTTTTTTCCCCAAAAAATTACAAAAAATTATTGTGCATGCTCTAAATGAGATTAGAAACATAAATCAATGACATTTAAGCATAATTTCAATAAACACCAAGAGTATGGAGCTGAAATTAGATAGTAAACTAATATATGATATCGGCATATCGCGAAATACAAAAGTCTATAAATATGAGGTGCAAAGTCATGTGACCAAAATATGCACATACTCATGCATGATCAGCAATCATCTTCCTCCACATACTCCTCATCCTCCTCCTCCTCCTCATCATCATCATCATGTGTAGGGTTCTCTCTTGCAATAGTAGAACCCTCTTCTTCATGTGTATGTGATGTGGAAGGCATCGGTCTTGCTTCAAAAGACTCTTGCAATTTCAAGAGTCTATCATCATCTTTCTCTTTCTCAATCATATCTAGTGTAACTTCCATTTTTACAAATCCCCTTTCTTTAATTTTGGATGCATGGCGTAGATTTGTATGTATGTAAGCCAATTTTTCCATATTTTTTGGAAGAAGCCTATTTCTTCTTTTTGTATGAATCAATGAAAATGTACTCCAATTTCTCTCACAAGGAGAAGCACATGTTCCTTGTGAGAGGCAAGCTTTTGCAAATTGGGCATGTTTTCCCCAAATGTTTCCCACCACTTGATGGGATGTTACATTCTATCGGGATCCATTGTAATTGGCCAAGAAAATGTACTTGAGCATGACTTATATATGTCACGCTCATCAAAAAGGACACCTTGCTTTTTAAGATCCCCTTTTGTATATCTATCTAGAACATCCATCCACCCATCATTAACCTCTCCATCACTATGAGGGCATTTCTCCCTCCAAATAGGATGAAGTACATATGCAGCAGCATGTGGTGGGGAGTGCAACATATTCCATCTAGTAATCAGGAATACTTATATTCAGCTTTGATACCTCTTCCACCATTCTATCTGTGAGCTCATAAATGAGGCCCATGGTGGCACCCTCTCTATCTTCCAAACGTAAGACTTTCAATATTGGAGCACAAATTGCTACTATTTCTTTCACATTCCTCCAAAAGAAAGCACTTAGAATAACATTGGACACATATTCTGCTTTTTGAGTACGAGCCACTTTCTTTCTAGTGTATTCAGGGCTTACCATTAATGACCGCAAGCCATTATACACCCTCTCATCAAGCATATTGGAGAGCATGATAAATATGTATGCAAAGCGTGTGGGTGCAGGCTTTACCGAATCCTTGTTGCTGAATTTTCTAAATAAAGAAAGAATAGTAGGTTTAGAAGTCACAAATACAACAACTTTTTTTGCATCTTCCAAAACTGATTTTATCCATGTAATGTTTCCAATGCCTTCAAAAAGCAAAACAAGACAATGGCATGTGCAACGAGTAAAAAATATATGAGGCCATTCAGCCTCCACCAAACTACCAGCCTTTATGCAATTTGTGGCATTATCCATGCACACTTGCACAACATTTTTAAGACCCACATCTAAAATAGCATCTTTCAATATGCCAAATATGTATTCTCATGATTAATACTCACAAGAAGTGTCTACAGATCTCAAGAACATGGCACCATAAATGCAACAAACCATGACATTAATGATTGGTCTATTTCTAGTTTCAGACCAACCATCACATACAATGGTACATCCATAAAGTTTCCATTTGTATCATAACCTTGCAAGTTCATTTTCAATGCATCTAACCTCAACCTGTAATTGCTTTGTGCGCAGATTGGGATATGAAGAAGCCTTGAAAGGACCTTCCCTCCCAATTGCATTAACCATCTCCAAAAAATATGGACTCCTTACTTTCCAAAAAGGGATGTCCCCGCAAAAAAAATCTACGCAATGCTTTCATAGCTTCATCTCTTGCTTGAGATTCCCATGCTCTATGCAATACCCCTTTGCCTTCTCTTTGCCTTTTAGGGGCTGATCCATATTGCATGCTCTCATCAAAATCTTCTCATCATAGTGACCTCATGATGCATGGGATGTCACATTTTGTTGTACTGTGTACATCATCCTCTTCTGTCGTTGAAACAAAAAGATCATGCTCATTAGTAGTAGGCACATTACTACTTTCTCCACTCACTTTGGCATGTAATTTTCTGCATGTATCCCTTGCATTAGTGGGTGCCTTAGAGCACTTGTCAACACCAAAGCCTTTGAGACCTAACACATGGGCCCTAATCCGATTTGGCCCCCCATCAAATGTGTGTCCACAATACTTGGATTTGCAAGTCCATTGACCTTTAGGTAGTTGCTTGACTTTTGAAACAAATTCCCATTCTTCTCCTGCTTTCAGAGGCATCTTTTGGGGAAGATGATAGATCCTTTGTGAGGAAGCTTGAGTGGGGAAGTTGTGGTTGTGGTTGCTCAAGGATGTGAGTATCACTTGAGTGGGGAAGCTTGCTCTCTTCAGCCTTGTCTTGCTTCCGGACGCGTCCGATTCCAACTATGCATACATACATACATATAAGCACAATTTACAAATACAATAGACTACCTAAAAGAGGCTAACTCCCAAACATTTTGAAGATAATCCATGCATAATTACAAAATATTATACATTCTCCTTGCTCACCAAGCATGTTAATAATATCTATGACATAGTTGGCAGAAAACTCGTACATCAATTGACCAATCCCAAATGAAAGAACAACAAATTGAGAAAATTGGCAAATTTGAAGTCTCAATTTCCAGACTACTTGCCATGAATGGAATAGAAAGGTGAGAAGAATACATGTATCTCATTTGATAGATCCCATATGAAAGAACAACAACAAATAGTAAAAACTAGGAGATTTGAGGTCTTCATTTCTAGTTTGAACCTAGTTGAAGTGACTCTTATGAACTACCATGAACCGGATGTAAGGTATGTCCTTGAACTTAACCGAACCAAAAGTGAAATCCTTGTGAAGAGGTACGCGAATAGAGAGAACCATGCTTGGAGGTTTTAGACGATTTTGTGAATTCATATTTGCAATTTAGATTTTTCATGTGGAGCAATTTAGTTCCTTGTCATATCTTGTGTACATTACTACATTGTCTATCTTCTCTTTTCATTTTCTCTCTCTTATGTCTCCATATTGATTGTGGGGCTTCACATTCCAATAATTGGTATCCGAGAAAGATCGTGAAAGTGCATAAGAGAGTAACTTAAGCATATTTGCTTGAGTTAAGATATTATAGAGATATGGCATCCGATATGGTAGCAATTGACTATTTCAATGGAGGAAATTTCCATGGGATGAAGTTGAAGAAGAGTAATCTTCAAGTGGTGGAGAAGCGAGTACACAAGCAAAAGGGGTGAGGGGCTATGCCTCCTACAACTCGAGGAGGGGTTACAGTACAACAACCAGATGCATATGCTATAGCCAGATACACAAAATCTTTGTCCACTTTAGGTATCAGTTTAGGTAATTTCATCTTGCAAGTATCAAAAGTGTAGGAGGAGCATGGATAAAATTGGAAGGGACATTTGGAACTAGAAAGTCTCCAATCTTTTACTTTTCTTCTTATCTCTTTCTTCCAATTGGAAATGTCCAACTTAACATCAATGGAAGAACGCATCAACAAGTTCAAGAGCTACTTGGCTCAACTAGCGAGGATGAACCATCCTGTACCAAAGGAGCTTGTAGTTGCAGTCATAGTTGCATGAAATTGAGTTTCGGCCGTTCCAAAACGCTACGACAGAAATAACAAAAACCGAAACGATAGAAACGTGTTTCGAAAACTCCATTTTTTTTAGGAAATTTTTTGCATTTCCATTCAATCATTTTGCAACACATGCTTTCTAATGTGTTTGTGTGTGTAAGAGAGAGAAAGAAAGAAAGAAAGAAAGTCATATTAACGTCTTCTGGAGGCCAAACTTGGCCTATGAGACAAAAACCATGTACAAGTGCAGTAACCTTGTGTAGAGGATGAAATGAAATAAAAAGTATATCGCGACACAAAGATATATAAGGCTGGAAAAGGCTTGGGAGACGTGGCTCTGACTCTGATAGTGGCCACCTAATACATGGGGGACATGTGAGTAAAAGTGCGAGTAAAACACCCTAGCTACTGGTGAATGGGTGGAGGTGGGTGTAGTATGTGGTACATCGAGGGTGGTCTGAGTGCCTCTTGAAGGAAGACAACCCAGGGGGTGGTGATACGCCTATGCTCCATCATGTGGTCGTAGGCTATCCTCATGCATGAGATATCCTCCTGATATAGTCGTGGTCGATGATATCTGCCCATGCGTGGTCGGTGCCGTGCTCTCTGTGCTACTGCTTGGTGGAGAGTGAGCCCTATAGATGGACCTCTCTGATGTAGCTCAGCTCGCTGAAAAAACTGGGTAATGGTATGCTACATACTCCCCCGTGGCTGATGTGTGGGCTGGAGTGACCGATCTCGCCTCTCGTATGCTACTGTGAGGAAGCGTCCCAAGCGTCGCTGGTCTCCCATAGTCATGCATAACGGGAGTGACTCCTCTATTTGGAACTGTGCTCATAGGTCTAAGTATGTTGGGCGTCTGATAACAAAATGCTCCTCACTATCTACATCTGTCTCGCATACTAGGCACCACCTCTCCTCACGGGGGACTCCCCTGGACCGACCCCTCTCAATCTCGAGCTGATGTGATGAAACCCGGAGCTGCCCAATGACGACTCGAAGGTGGTGGGGTAGATATGTCTCCATGTATCTCGGAATCTCGATGAAGCCCTCGTCCGGTATATGTAGAAAATGCTCACAGTAATAGAGCATTTTCGATGGCAATATACCCCTAGGGCTCACCCATGTCCTCTGTATGTATGTATGCCATATCTCCTGATGAATGACCCTATTCCTCTCCTGATGAGAGAGCGAGTAGGTGGGTGCATGTGAGTTGTACTGTAGTGGTGGTAGCCTGTCTATGTCAAAGCCGCGGTGGGCCAGCCAGTCTCGTGTCTGTGCATACCATGAGGAGGTGTCGCCTGCTAATGCCATGTCCCGTGATGCCTGGAAAGCCCAATAAGCAATGCGCTCTGTATCCATGCTCCGGAGTCCGTGTAATAGGCATATTGTCTCGAATAGTGCCTCAACTAGCATCAATGGTGCAACGAGCTCTGCTCTAATGATATCATGTGGTACTGAAGGCTTGTTGCGGATAAGTCTGGAAATCATGAGGATCTGTGGCCTCTCTAATGCTGTCCATACTGATGTGGCTAATCCTGGTCACATCCTTGAAGCAAGTGGAACTTGAATGTTGCAATTATGGCATGTCTCACGTGTGTTCCTTACTTCCAAGTTTTCACTATGACACACACACAAACACATGTCACTCATGCCATACATATCTCATGACTACGTACATTTGTGGCAGCATGCATGTGCATGCAACATATTACATACATTAAACATTTGTGTATCATCATTCATATTATGAAAAATGTGCATGGCACATACAATAGCTTGGCATTGACAAATTATAGGCAATTCTGTGTGTGCATTGTTGAAACTTGAGTGTATATGTATTATGCATTATGCATTCCAAATTTCAATGATATCATTTTATGTGGATAGTTATATGTGCATTTGCCATTGTGCAATGTGTATGTACATGTGCATCTATGTGCATTGTGTTTGAATCATGACCTATGTACTATATCTATTACCTATTAGTATACTACTACACACGTGCATGGTCACTGATGCATGTAATTACTAATTATGTTATATCATACATGATACATGTATGTGCGTTGACATTGTAATTTGTAAATTGCATATAAATAATAAAAAATCATAATAACAATAATAAATATATATATATATATACATATATATACACATATATATATATATATACATATATATATATATATATATATACATATATATATATATATATATACATATATATATATATATATATATATATATATATATATATATATATATATATATATATATATATATATGCCGTTTCGCGTTTCCTTTTTCCTCCTGGAGGTCGAAACTCTATTTCGGCCGTTTCCGTAGCATTTCCGTTTCTCCATTTCCGAAACCCTTGACAACTATGGTTGCAGTACTTCTCAAAAGTCTTCCATCTTCCTATAGCAACATGCCATATGTAGCCAAAGCAAAGAAGTTCAAAGTGTAAACATTGTGGTTGGTCAAATCACAAGGAATCAGAGTGTTATTCAATTAACCCATGTAAAATATGTGGTGGAAAGACTAAAGTCAAAGAATGGATACAACATGCCATATGTAGCCAAAGCAAAGAAGTTCAAAAAGTGTAAACATTGTGGTTGGTCAAATCACAAGGAATCAGAGTGTTATTCAATTAACCCATGTAAAATATGTGGTGGAAAGACACATAAAGCAAAATTTTGTTACAGAAAAGAAGAACATGCAAATGTTGCGAAGGAACTTTCACGAGATGAAGTTGGTGGAGTAATTGAAGAAACCACCTCCGAAGATTATGCATGTTAAACCAAATCATCTTGCATGTGTATGTGTGTGTGAGAGAGAGAGAGAGAGTGAGACACATATGAACTTAACTTGAGAGGCTTGGCCAACCTTTTGAGGGTTGAATAAGTATGTTTCAGTTCACATTCTATCTCTAACATCACTATTGGCATCCTATATATTTCTCTCTATCCTTCCAAGTAGTACTTGGTTGAGAAGAGTAGGGATGAGTGAGTTCTCTTTGTGATGTGTGTTAGGGGAGAACTCGTCCTCTTTAGGGTCCTTGTGCGCGTTGGACACTTGCATGACACGACACGGCACTTGAGTTAAAAGTATACAAATACCTACATCAACAAAATTTCAGTCAACAAATATACCTACTTGGCATATACCCTTTGTGTCAAGTTAGGAGGGGATTGGTAAAAATAGCAACCTTCCACAAGGAGGTGCATTAAAATTCAAAAGAAATACAAATTTTGAAGAGTCAACAAGTGGTCAAAGATTGGTCAAAAGTGGTCAAAATGATCAAAAATTGCAAGAATTTTTAATTACATAGTTGAAAAGCATTCTTTAGGAGCTTCTAACCATATATAGCAGTCAGCATTTGCTAACCTATTGGAGCAAAAACAGTCAAACCCTAATTTCTAGGAAAAAAGTCAATCACTTTAAAAAGACAAATTTGAGATGCCACTTATCAAAATCTTGAACAATTTAATCAAATGGCTAACAATTTGTCAACACATCATTAAAAATTGCATGTTCTGGGATTTACGCCGCGTTTTATGGGAAGGCAGTTTTTTCTAGCTTTTTTGTTGTTTGTCACGTAAATTTTCAAAGCATCACACAAGTTGTAGCATACTTCTAGGCTCTACCCACTCTTGGAGGTCTCGAAGGATTTTGTAACTTCACATTGGTAATGTAGATTCCTTATTTGTGAAGCAATTTAGCTCCTTGTCATATCTTGTGTACATTGTCTCTCTACCTTCTCTTTTCATTCTCGTTCTCTTATGTCTCTATATTGATTATGGGGCTTCAAATTCCAACAAATAGATAGATAGGTAGATGGATGAATGGATAGTTAGGTAGGCATTATCTAAGTTTGTAGATAGATAAGTAAATAAATAGCTTGAGAGGTAGATGGGCAAACAAAAATAGCGATCTCTATCCTCGATTAATGCAAGGTGGATAGATGGATATGTCTTTACATTTTTTATGTATTTATGCAAAAGGGTACTTGCAATGCATATACTTAAGGCAACAATGTAAAAGATAGAAATCAAAGGATGAATAAAAACCTCAATTTCTATTTTGGAATATTTGAATCTTTACGATTCAAATATTTTAAATCATGATTAGAATCTACAATTTATATCTCTACCTTGTACTATGCAACCATTGCATACATAAGTGAACCACAAGCTGATGAATATGTATTATGGAACACCTTATCACCAAATCATCATGCATGAGCAACTTCTCCAAGCGGCTTACGTATAATACAAGAACCATAATTCCTTGAAGAAAATCTAGCTCATAGGATATGCAAGTTATCATCCTTGTGATCCATCAAAGATCGCAATTCTATTTTGTAATACTTGTAATATGGATTCTTGTGACCTTTTCTATCAAATTGGTGGCAAGTCATAACACCTTTGCCTTTGCTTTTGCTTTTATTCCTTTGTGCATCTCTACCCTTCTTCTCTGTTCCACACCTTGCCATATTTGCAAAACCACTACCTGCTCCAATGGCTTTCCTTCAAATCACTTCATTGAGGATAGAACCCCTAACACCATCAAAGATCAAGTTCGAGTTATTAGATAGTGAAACAACTAATGTTCCTTAGGCATCGGGCAATGTCATAAGTAAGAAAATAACTTTTACCTTGTCTTCAAAAGCTAGAAGACTTGAACTTTGTAGTTAAGACAGTACAAGTGCTCTTTTTCACTTTTAGATTCATCTAATTGCATGCTAACAAGTTTCCTCATTAAATTTACCTGATTTACATGAGTGGTGTTCTCATAAGTGGCCTTGAGCTTCTACAATACCTCATAAGCAATAGTCAAGCCTTTTATATCCACAAGGAGCTCATCAAAGAGATCTATTTTAGTGTATGTAATGACTTTCTTATTCGAAGTAGTCCATGCATCATCGTCCATGCTCTTTGGTCCTCCACAAGAGCACCTTCACAATCTTTGAGAAAAAAAAAATCGTGCATACACTTGTTCCACAAATCAAAGTTTGAATCCTCAAACCTCTTAATCTCAAAGAGTTTTTTCACATATGAGAAGCAAGCCATCCTTGCACTCACACTGAGGATGTCATATAAAAAAGGAAATTCTTGAAATTTATTTCAAAAATTAATACTTTTTGAGAACTTGGACGAAAAAGTGTCGAAATCGAAAATTTCTTCCATAAGCATGATGACCTAAGAGGCTTGTATCTGAAGTCTGTGCAATTAAATTCTAAACGTATTCTCAAAGAAAATCAGAAATTGATTTAAATCAAACAAACACAACAATTTCTTATTATTTTACACAAGATGCATGCATACGACAAGTAGAATGCCTACCCCCAATTTGTAAGAGCAAATAGACATGAAATCTGCTCAAAATAGAGAAAAAAATACTTGTAATTGAAATTCCCCCCATTGTTCTTTTCCATAAACTTAAAACATAAGCTCCTACTTGAAATGAGAAAAAATATTTGCAATAAAGGACCTGTAAATAAAAATCTAACAATGAGGGTGCTCGAAATGACATCTAGGAGTGAAAAAGAGCATGACAGAATAAGAGGAGCACGATAGGATAAGTTCTCCACAATGAAACTCTCCAAAAAACTTAAATCTTGCTTCAGCTTCGAAGTGGGCTTAATTAATTCTTCAAATGTAGCACTTCTATTGCTAAGAAGTAATTGAATGCTCTAATACCAGTTGAAAGAGGAGAGAGAGAACAACGCGAGATGTTAGGAGAGAGACCTATGCAAAAATTTGAAGAAAAAGATGAAGAAGTTCAAGTTGTAGAAGTCCCCTTAAAATTGTGTGACTTTTGGGACCAAGTTTTATTGATAACTGACTTTTAAATCATTTGGACATGTTCACACATGTCCAATGACCAAAAGTCACTAAAATCAAGTGAATGCCTATAACTCCCCAATTTAGGGTCCAAAACATTAAAATTAAAATATATTTAGAAAGCTCTCTCGAAGAGAGTTATCATTTGGAAGGGCCAAAAAAATACCAAAAAAAAGAGTCCTTGAGGCCTTCATCCCCAGCATCTATCTGGTTTAATCCAAGAACATGGTCAATCTTGCTTTTCCATGCGTAAATCAACATTGGAGAGTAACACATTTCCTTGAAGCTCCCATCTGCAGTCTCTCATGATGGATTTAAACATGTCAAACTCTCTCTGAGGTAGCATGTAGGTTGGAATTTAAACACTGATCGTCGCCTCTTGCATTCAAAGTAAAATGCTGATGATGGAGGATAAGTAGCAATGACATGAAATCTTGCAAATGGGGAACAAAATTGGGACAGACATGCAGGAAAATATAGTAGTTGGAAAATTCTGATTTGTTAGAAATTTTTGAGTGGTTATACTAAGTATATACCTAGAGGAATCCAGTAAAGAGCCACATTCACCAGACACAAATAGTCAACCATAAGCTCATAGGAGTCAAATTATTATTAAAAAAAAAAAAGATTTATGTAACCATCAGCCCCATCACGCATAGCATTCGCCAAATACTAAGAAATCTCCACTAGCAGCATCCGCACCCAACATTAGCGTATTAAGATAAGCATGAGCAGAGAATGCAACAACATAAAAACCTATCAGGTCTCAGTAGCATTTTTTGAAAAATATGGGATGAGCCAAAATCGTACATTCTTTACTGAATAGGTCTCTAGCTCAATAGTATTATAACAAGCTAAGAGCAAAGTATGGGTAACGTGGAGGTACACTTTCAATTAATCAGATATTCAACGGTAAAGCATTTGAAAGGTGTATGTTGTGGGGTTCAAACCTCTGCAGATCCTGGCTGGCAACAGCTCCAAGCGTTACAGTATCACTTCTAGGCAATTGAATTTTACTAGTCATACTCATCTTATCGATTCTTAATAATAGATTGTAATAGCATTGTTGACATATCTCCATAAAACAATCACCTTTTGATCCACTATCACTGGAGCTCATGCACAATCAGCTTCGCTCATGAAAATCTCAAATGACTCACTCAAAAACTTCTCCTTATCTTACTAACCTCTCTGAGCACTGAAGACAAGTGAAAGAAAATAAACCAAAATCTGAAAGCTTCTTACCTCTAACCAGTCTTCAGCATACTCCTCCTGGCCTTTCTTAGTGATTTTTTGCTTGAACAGACCAAACTTATATCGAAGTCCATAGCCCCATGCTGGCAAGTTCAGGGTCGCCATGGAATCCAAGAAACAAGATGCCAGACGCCCCAAGCCTCCATTTCCAAGAGCTGCATCCTTTTCCTGCAAGATCCATCAGTTCATTTAGACAATTTAGTATCAAAAACAAATAGTGCATGGCATCAAACAGCAGCGCGTGTGCTGTCAGCCTCTGGAGAAAGTTACACACACACACACACACACATACATATGTAATTACATACCTGCATACATACATACCCACACAAACATACAAATGTATATATAAATACATACAAACATACACACACACATACAACCATACACACACACATGCATACATATATACAAACATAGATACATACATGTGTCTTTGTGTGTGTGTGTGTATACATACATACATAAATACATACATACATACATACATACATACACACATACATACACACACACATAAACACGCACACATATACATACATACATACATACATACATACATACATACATACATACATACATACATACATACATACATACATACATACATACATACATACATACATACACGCACATACACATACACACACACACATACACACACACATATATATATATAACATGTCAAAGATGCATGTAGAAAAATACATGATAGGTATCATTATTAGAGCGGTCTCACGGAAAATCCCATGTACTTGAAAATGTGCAAAGTATTGGAGAACCACATTCATGTGATCGATATAGGGGCGAACTTAGAGATAGTTTCAGTGGCCATGTTTATAAAAGGCCAACAGAAACAAAGGGACTATTGAACAAAGTTTGGGATAGTCAAATTAGAGATTGTGCAAGAAGGCGGTTTATTGTTTCTTCTTTGCTGAAAATAACCCTTTCTGGAAAGTAAGAAGTCCTCACTTTATTCAAATTCTGAAGGCATTTGGGAGGATACAGCCTTCTTTCAAACCTTCCTCATTGAGAGAGAGAGAGAGAGTTGCACACAAAAGTTTGATGCTTTGAAGATGATCTATTGAAGATAAGAGAAAAATGGAATACTTTTGGTTGGACCATTGTGTGTGAGGTTGGTATGATACCGAGAAGAGACCAAATATCAATGTTACAGTGCATTGTATATATGGCAGGATGTTCTTAACATTTGTGGATACTTCATGTGAGGTGAAGTCAGGAGAATCAGATTCCACAATGGTTATCTTACTTCATAACTCAGACAAGAAGATATTTTTTTGATACCTCCTGAGGAGATCTTAGCTTGGAGACATTAGCGAATGTGTTCCACTAGATCCTGATTTGGTTCAGGACCGAGGGAGCGGAAGTCCCGGAGGACTTTCTCAAATGTGTATAAATGCAATCGGAGTAATTGACATTTATCCCATCAGTTCAATTGGTGAATATAAAACTAGGATGAATAGCCTCGTGCTCATCGAAATGTCCACAAAGAATGATGCATATTCTTTGCTACTTCAAACTGGTCATTTATAACAGAATGCAAAGAATCACATAGTGCATCGTCTCCTTCCAAAGTGCGGAACAAACAGAATGCATAAGCACGGATGATCGTATATCATGCATGCTCTACTAAAAAGAGGAACAGACGGAATGCATGAGCGCCGACGGACATTTATCATTGTGCACAAACATTTATGAATAGTCCATTGATCCCACTGAATGAAGAGAAATCGCTGGATGCACTTATAAGCGAAGTTGACCACTCGATCAGTTTGTCCCAGGTGGATTTTATTGACAAATCATAGGTCCACTGCGCACCTGCTCAGCGATGCTCTCCATGTCATATCCAAGCTTGTTGAGAGCTGCTGCATAAGAATCGGTCAATCCAAGATTACCGACAGCATTCGTAAGAGCTCTGCCCTGAAGGTACTCCATGGAAATATAATAAAGTTGCTTTGGATCGTTCTCATGGAAATGCTGGTACGTTACATTCCACCTCTGCGTGCCAGAAAGTTGTAGACATATGTGAGCATATATCCTAACTGGAGATAGAAACAGGTGTGTTACCATTAATGACCTGAATCAAGTTATCTCTGACGCTCTCTGCCGCAGCGTAGAACGCTAGCTCTGGCCCGGACTTGAAAGGAGAGAAATGCGGGGAGAATCTAGCATGATAATTGATGTTCGCGGCCACGCCGAAGGCATCCTCGGGCGTTGGATGTGCAATAGCAGGAACCGTGGCCCGGGAGTCGTTAGATAATCCACCATTGGCGTCAGACCCAGAAGACATGATAGATAGACGCAGAAGGAGATAAAATGACTATGTGAGGACGTATCTCAGCTCGAGCAGAACCCTCGCAGAAACAAGTAGTGGTGATAGGTGTCGCAAAAGATGAGACAAAGAAGGCGCAGACAATGAGGTCGAAGGTCGCGGACAAAGACCTCGAGGGACTGTCTACTTCAGAAGAGTGCAGTTGGTTAAGAAGATATTTGCGAATACTGTAGGAAGATCGACGAAACCACTGCCTTGACGACGGAGGTCCCAGTGAATACCTTTCGGACACCTCAGACTCTAAACGTGTCTGCATGCGGGAAAGTTTGGGCCTGGAGGGAGATCGTTCAATCAACACGCCATCGCACCACCTCGCTCGGTAACTCAGGTGATGCTAATGAGCCATTGCCCGTGCTCGGTTCATCACTTTCTTGCCCATTTTTGCCGTCTTTCTATTTATCAAAGGACATCCTGTGAGCTCTTGCACTTTACTTTTAGTATGAATATAGATTCCGTGACATTATTAATTTTTATGTGGTTACATCTAAGCGCATAGGAAAAGTTATGGTAACATCTAATTCTTTGTCCAAGCGTGTGAGCTCTTTGTCCAAGCGTGTGAGCTCTCAAGGCTGGTGGTAGACTTCAACCTCTTTGGCTTGCGCTTTTTTTTTTTTTCAAAAGGAAGTTTGGCCACGGCCTATTCTCCCGGACTTTAATGAAAAAAAATAAGAAAAGTTACAAGTGATTGGGACTAGTGCCCATGGGACCCCCAAATCCCACAATGCAGGGGAAGAGTACGGCAAGTTAGAGGGTATTACAAATGAGGCGGACAAATCTATCATCTCCCTCATGTGGGACCCATTTGGGTTTCAACTTGTTATTTTCAAGGAGATAAATACAGTGATGTCTAAACGGTGGAGATCTCTTATCTCTGGAGATTCTTTTTCCTAGAGAAAACAAGGATTTCTCAATCGACCATTCCTTTGGAGTTTGGCCAAAATTGACAGCACATCGCTCCCTCCAAATCTTCCAAATAGTCTCGCCCCTGATGGCATTCCACAGTCTTGCTGAGCAGCCAACTGCCTCACCCAACAACGCCTGTTGCCAGTTGATTTGGTTCGTGATTCTCAATACCCCTGTCACGTGACGCCAGATAACACGGGACTTGGGGCAATCGAAGAAGAGGTGGACTAAATCTTCAATGCGTCGATGGCAACGCTTGCACCATGGGGGCACGCCACAAATTTTGTTGGCCTTAGCATTGGACCAGATACCCTTATGCAGGATCTGCCACATGAGAACGGACTTTTTGATCTCAATTAGGGGGTGCCAAATTGACATGAACTTTAGTTCCCATCGGAGTTTGGACCAAGAAAGGCACCACTTCCTGTTAAGGGTGTGATGAATGTCTGAGTTCACTTTGAAGTTGGGGATTCTGGATAGTTTCTTACCGTTGCTCCATTTGAGGCCCTCCAGGCAAGGAAGATCATGTCCGCAGAGAAGGCGGGTAGTTGTGTGGTCCCATGCTAAACACCTCTCTTGAAGAAGAGTCCATTCATCACGGGAAACTCTATGTCTCGGGTCTAAGTCTTCGAATCTGATCCACTGGTCGGTATCTTGATTCCATAGTTGTTTCCACTGTTTAAATCCCTTGTTCCAAAGCCGCTTAGCAGTTTGGAGGTTCCAAGATTCCACCCCCCTAATGCCGATGATCGGGAACCAGATAGAGTCATTTTGTCTCATCCCAGCCGCCCACTTCCACTCATCATTGATTCTGATGAATTGTTTGGCCTTGTTCCAACTCTTCCATAAGGAACAAATAAGGCTAGAGCCTTTAGGGGACACCCGGTGAGGGGAGAACAACAACGTGAGGATCCCTAAGTCCTTCCAACCAGGATGGCCAACTAGGGTAAGGTCTTTCATGTTTCTGAAGATCAATTTAGCCTAAGAGGACTCACTATTGCTCCAAGCCTTGATAAACCACTTTGCTGCCAACTTGTCAGCCAACCCAGCGATATCCAAAATACCTAAGCCCCCCGAGTCTTTCGGGCTAATGCAAATTTCCCATTTGATTTTGGGAATCCCCCTCCTATTGGGGTCGCCAGTCCAAAGGAAGTTTCTGCAGATTCTTTCCACTTTGGCCAACTCTTTCTCCTTCGGTCTCAAGCACGAGATAAAGTAAATAATCGTGGAGAGCATAAATGTATTAACCACCATTGCCCGTCCAGCCAAGTTAACTTGCATCCCTTTCCAATGATTTAGTTTGCTATCCAGTTTGGATAGCACCCAGTTCCACCGTTGGTCCATTGAGATGTCGAAGCCCATCGGAATACCAAGGAGACGGAAGACTTGACCGCTAGGTATAGCCTAACACCCCTGATCTAACAGCAATTGGGGTGGAGGCCCATGGATTGCTCTGAAAGCAGTTTTAGCATGGTTGATTTTTGAACTAGATGCCATACAAAAAGTGTCGAGGCAACTCCAGAACACCTCAACGTTGTTCCTATCGTTATGTACAAAGGCATTCATGTCATCGGCAAAGAGTCTTGCAATCATTTGTCTGTGATCAAGAGGTAGGGAAAGACCCTTGAGATTGCCAACATCCAAGTGATGCTTTAAAAGGCAACTGAGGCCATTTGAGGCGATAGCGAAGAGTAAAGGAGCCAGTGGGCAGCCTTGCCTGATCAATCTTTTTAAACATATGGGCTCAGAGAGCTTACCGTTGATATTTATTCTTGTAGAAGCATTTCCGAGAAGAGTGGAAACCATCTTCGTGAACTTTTGGCTGCATCCAAGGTCTCTCATTGATTGAAGAATAAAGTCCCATTCCAATCTGTCATACGCTTTGTCGAAGTCGATCTTAATGACTACCAGATCTTGTGCAGACTCCTCAGCAAATGCAAGGCCTTCCCAAATATCGACAATTGCTTCAAGTATAGATCTACCTTTGATAAAACCTTTCTGATCCTCATGAAGCCATGACTTTAAATGACAAGAGATTCTGTTGGCGATAACTTTGGCAATTATCTTGTATCCAGTTTGGAGCATGGTAATCAGCCGCCAGTTTTTCAATTTTGTTCTTATCCCCCATTTTGTGAATTAGCTTGATAACACCATTATTAAGACACTTTGGGAGGGCACCGAAAGGGAGAGCCTCTTGCCACACCAGATGCAGCGGGGTGGCTACTACATGCTTGAAGGACTTGAAAAACTCATTGGTGAGGCCATCAGGACCTGGACTTTTTCCATTGAGAAGAGCATTAATAAACTCGATAATTTCGTTCTCAAAAATGTTAGCATCTAGCAGATAATTCATGTTCTGTGGGATTCTAGATTGAGCAACCCTTGAGATGGTTGCCATGCAGTCACGCCTCTGTGGCGAAAGAGGAGTCGAGACCCTGAGAAGACGGGTAAAGTGCTCGACGATGATAGATCTGTTCTCAACTTCCGTGCTACATTCGATCCCATTGTTGTCGACCAAGAAGGGGATGGATTCCCTAGCTTGCTTCCTTTTGAGGATGTTACACATCTCTTTCGATGGTTTGTCGGCCTTCCCCGCCCACCAATCTTTGAAGAATATTTGAAGATTTTTTCTTTGAGTCTCCTCCTCGAATCTTAGTCTTCCCCTGACTTTCAGTAGACCTTGTTGGCATTGCAAGTTACCTTTGTTCACTTCTTCTTCAAGCCTTGAGAGCCTCCGGTATACCGTTTCTCTTCTTTTTTTCCAGATATCTCTTATAGCCTTATGAGTCCTGATTAGAATTTGTCGAGTCCTTTCCACCGCGCTTCTCCAACACTTAGCCGGTTCATTACAGTAGGCAAAGGCCTCCACCCACACTGCGAAAATTTCTTGGTGGACCGAGGGGAGGGAAAATGATGTCTGGCAAGCATGAAACCAAGGAGCTTTCAGGAGCATGGGAATAGGTTTGAAAGAAAGAGTAATCGGGTAGTGGTCCGAGATGGTCAGGTCCGTGTGTTGGGAAATCGAAGGACTACCCCACTGGAGGATGGTGTTTTGGTCAATGTAACATCCATCAAGCCTTGCTTTCCTTAGAGAGTCCCCCAATTGGAGATTAGACCATGAGAACCCTTTCATGTCTTTTACCTCGACGAGGTCGAGATGGAGCTTGATTTTATCCCATATCTCTTTCTCTCGACCGTCAATAATATTCCCCTTGTTATTCCATCGGTCTTCAGGAAACTCAACCATGTTGAAGTCCCCGCAAATCAGAACATTGTGAGAGAGGGAGTCAAGGGAAGCCCAAGTATCGATTCTTTCTGCCTCTCCATTAGGGGCATAAATTGAGACCACAATGAACTGGTTAGGGAACCCGATAGAGGCAGCAATCCAACGATGATTCCAATCTTCACAAGTCGAGGTCAATCTGCCGGACCAAGAATGGCTAATACCAATCGCAGCGCCTCCCACCCCCCGAGGGTGCGAAGTGGAGAACCAAAGGTGGTTTGGGGAAATGCATTTAAGTCGCTTCTGGAGATCCTCTGCATTGATTTTAATCTCTTGTAAGCAGATAAAGTCGGGGTTGAGGCACTTGTCTTTGAACCATTGACCCAGAATCGCCTCTCTTGAGGGGTCAGACAAACCCCTGACATTTAGCGATGTGATTTTCAATATTGATGGTTGCCCTCTTTGAGGGGAGGGACCCGATCTTTTGTTTTTCTTGTGATCTTCTTTTTTCCTCCCCGCTTCTTGACTTAGGATCCTACTCTTGAGGGGGCTCTTCCACGGCAAGCCCGACGGTTGTTTCCCTTTAAGCTTTGACTTTTGTTGCGGTAAGCTTGGTATGCAAACTGGAAGAGTAGGACCACGGAAGGAGCTTTCGCTGTCTGGATTGTCTTCATTAAGAATATTGAGTTCCATCATAGATTAACCCCCCAACGTCCTCTCTAGAGGCCATCGGGCGACCGATTGGTGAAACGATTTCTTGAAGAAATCCATATAGGAAGTACGGTAGGTTGGGAAGCTCCACCCAAAGTGGGTAACGAAGTGGTTTTGACTTGTTCGGAACGAAGTCTGGGGACCACTTGAATAGACATAAGGTGGAACATCCAACTTGCCAAGAGCCAACTTGCAAGGAACCGGGTACAATTGTATAAGTGAATGAGCATCATACTCATGGAACCCTTATATCTCACAAAGTAGGATTAGATTGGGTTGTAATTGGTTTACACTGGCTTGCGATTTGATATGTCTTGTTTTTAGGTGGTGAAATGTTAAAATCAAACTTTTTGAGGAACGGTTAGGCTTTTTCGATAATCCCTTCCCTAGCTCTATATTACCAGGCCTTCGGGTTTTGTATGCTGACAATGCCAAGCGTTTAACCCCTTTGTTTTGTAAGATACTGAGGAGTCCCATGAGTGATATGCTCATCTTCAATTATACATTAATTCAAACTTAGTCGGAAGAGTAAATATCAATGATCGAACTTCCTTTAAAAACGTCTAATTCTTTCATTCACCAATGCTAGCTTAAGTGAGTGAATCTTTCGCCTCTTGAGGGGGCATGGGTTCAAATCTTGTTGGATGCACAAAAGACACTCATCATGATATGATGAGATGTTAAATCAGATCTCTTCAAGGGGAATGTCTGTATTGACAAGGGTTGTACTTGTTGTGATAGAGCCAACCTCGATTCAAATCAGTTTTCCCATCTATCTTTAGGGTCGCTCCTTCCAAGTTCCTACCCTTATCATGCCTTCATGCTTTATCATTCAAACTATCACAAAGAATAGATTATAAGATCAAATTTCCTTTGAAAAAAAATATCCAATAGGGTCGTTCCTTCCGAGTTCCTACCCTTAGCGTGCCTTGACGCTTTATTATTCCTAGTAACATGAATTCAAACTATCACAAAGAATAGATTGTAAAATCGAATTTCCTTTGAAAAAAAATATACAATTCTTTCATGAAGAAGTGCAACGACTTCGGACTTTCGCCTTCTTTGAGTGTGAAGAGAGTTCGATTCCCATGGGATGCACTAGTTAGACATGTCCTTATTCATGTTATGAGATAAAAAAGGTTCCCTTTGAGGACTTATTGTTGACCTTTGGAGAATTTCAATGGATGTCGTCAATGTGGCAACGGCCATGCTTCCATAGCTCTTCATCAACTCAAACTAATCTTTTTTTTCACATCTTTGAAATGTGCTTTCTCAATTCCTATCCACCTTCAGATTCTCTTCATTCCTAGTATGTAGTACACGTTCTACCTTTGCTTGCATGAGATTGGAGGGACCCATAAGTACTATGCCATTCAGCCTCCATAAATGCATATTCTAACATCAAACTTTCTTTTTAAATAAGTTTAACTCTTTCATAATGTATATTTTAACATCAAACTTCCTTTTTAAATAGCACCTAATTTTTTACCACACCACCTACGATCTATGTTTCATGAGTGGTTTGGTAAAGCTTTGGTCTCTTGAGGTAGAAATTCAGAGTTCAACTCCCAACCTAAAAATCTAATGACTTTTGTCAATTTAAATCAATTGTAACCCAGTATAATCTCTTCTTTGTGAGATATGGGGATCTTGCAAATACTATGCTCATTTACCTGCACAATTGTATTTTCAAAATTAAAACCGAGAGAATAGATGCTTGTCGAAGCTTCTTAATATATATATATATATATATATATATATATATATATATATATATATATATATATATATATATATATATTAAAGTAGTACATTGTACGAAAGTATACGCTCCAAATCTCATTTGTAATTTGACGGTTGATGTGCGTGGTATAAAGGCGTCTCACGTTTGTGTGAGTTTTTTTATTAAGCCGATTCTAAATTCATATAAAAAAATGAATTTTACAATATATTAATAAGAAAAAAAATTGATGGGATAGTGTGGCATAATAGTGTGAGATCTACACAAACGTTTTTTTACTAGAGCTATGTTTAGAATGAAAAGAGGTATACGCGGCTCATGGGCGATCGAGTTTTATCATTCAAAATTGAAACGAACTTCAAATCACAACAAAATAATGAAACTTTCGTTATAGATGAGTAACAATGTATCGTTGAGCTTTTTGATTGAAAATTAAGTTTGTTTTCACATTACAAAAGTGCGAATTTTTTAATAATTGTTTTTTTAAGAGAGTTAAATTTTACAATTTATTTTTTGCATTGGTTGCAAATTTGCAAGAACAAACACACACATCGAAGAAACCTTTTTATCCTCATAGTTAATCGCCAAGATTTGAACCCTTCACCTTCAAACCAATGCTTTAAGGTGTTATCGTTACACAATCCTCTTGATTTCATCATTGATTTTTTGTTTTTTTCTCTTTTTAATAGAGGTTTAGCCAAAGCCTACTCTCTCGGTTTTAATTTTGAAACTACAACTATATAGGATGAAGGTTTGGGCATAGTACTTGTGGGATCCTCCTTATCCCACAAGAATGGGGGTTAGATTCAATGACACGGACTTACACACCTAAAAGGTGACTGGTTTATGCCTGAAGGTGTGGATGTCCTGTCAAGGAAGGTCGAACCTTCACCTCCACCTCAAGAGGTGAGGAACTCAACCCCTACAACACATGCGCGAGGACTTTTTTTTGTATTATTGTAAAACAATATCTTTCGAATCTTAGAAGCTTTGAATTGCAATATACATTAACTTTGTGAGGTATGATGACCATGACTTTTGTCCTATTTTGTAAAGAAATTGCCCTTAGAGTTGTTGATTGTAGTGTTGAGAACATGAAAAAATGATGTCTTTTTAATGCACATGAAAAAGATAATATTATGTGG
Source organism: Ceratopteris richardii (assembly GCA_020310875.1). Taxonomy (NCBI): domain Eukaryota; kingdom Viridiplantae; phylum Streptophyta; class Polypodiopsida; order Polypodiales; family Pteridaceae; genus Ceratopteris; species Ceratopteris richardii. The sequence goes on from MU260415.1 coordinate 44,351, forward strand.
ATTCACATTATGTGATACCAAATCTTTGTATTATTGATGGCCCTTTTTTTGTGGACATGAAAAAGATGATACTATGTGGAATTAAGAATGTTTTGAATCTCCACTTGTGAAAAACAGATTTAGAGGGGGGGAAAATTAGAGAATGCTTTACTTTAAAATGAAAATAAAAAAGTTGTGTGCTTCATACATGAATTTGTAGGGCTTTTGTAATTGTTGATTTTTTCCTCCTATTGGAGATTATTTTTCAAAGTTTAAGGTGTTTTTTGAAACCTAAAATAGTGGGCGTTTGGCACACCCAAGGGGCTCCTTTTATCGCCCATATTCAAAGGCTTATGTCAAGCCAATTTACAAGTATTGAACTCTAAACCTTCAATCCAAGGATTCAATGTCCAAATCATTAAATGCTTGTGTGACCTTGAATTCATTAAAGGTTTATTTTGTTGTATGTATGGTTGGTAGTATGGTCCATGAACATTATAAAAATTCACAACATAATCTTAGGATCATAATTCTATGTATGTGAAGGCCCAACCTTATAAGTATAATATAGAACATCAAATTCAAATGTAAACAATGAAGAAAAGGGAGAATTTCAAAAAATGCCTTAGTTGTGATGCTTGTGTTCTGAATTTAGAGTCATGCTGAAAAAATATGCCAACTCACAAAAGTTACTTTAAGTTTAAATTTCCAATTCCTTGAAAAGTAGACAAAAAGGAAACTTTTAGAATTAAAATATTGGTACATATAAAAATTAAAAATTAATAATAAAAATACATTTGAAAATATATTTCTTATCAATGTTAGAAAAAAGATAACATAAATCGTGGATAGAAGGTAGTGTATGTTCTATACATAAGTCATCCATTCTTTATATTATTGTGTATCTCTTCTTAAGGGATGCATGCTAAAAATTAAGTTGCCTTCTAGCTTGTCGCTCAATTTTGATGCTCAAGAGTGTGATGAAGTGGTGTTTTGACTTAACACGCTTAAGTTTTCAAACAAGAGTCAACTCACCTAAGTGCATGGAAATGTGTGTCCAACAAATGATTGGTGCATATGTGCAAAAAGAGATGTTTGGACTAAGCAAACACACATTCGTGACCCACTTCCATTAACTATCTCACTTGTTTCACCCATAAACAGTGATCAACATTAAAATGCAAACATCTCTGGACCTCTTATTGAAACTAGATCAATGGTAGGATACATCTAATGAAAGTTGTATGAATCGATTTTGATATCTATGACAAAATTTAGAGTGCCATGATTGATTGACGCTAGATCTTATGCTTCCTTCACTCGATAGATACAAGTAATCCAAAGAAAATAAGGAGGAGGGGTAGTAAGTTATAGCCTAGGTTACATTATTCATTATTTGATAATTCAATTATTTACGAATAATTATAGAATTTTACGGTAGGCTCTTATTAAGCCACTGAATTATTCAATGCCATGTCAGCTTACTAAGATGAGTCTGAATTGTTTTGGCACGAGAATCGGAGTTTTTTCAATCAAAAAGACTATTTATCAAAAACATTTTCAATCGAAAAGCTTTTTGTCAAAAAGCTTCTCAATCGAAAGCTTTCGATCAAAAGAGTATTCAATAAAATAGTAGCTTGTAGTGAACTATAGTCAAAGTTGCTTTTTTCCTATGAACCAACAATGTTGTACAAAAAACAAGGTATAAACTCTTTCTAAAAAATTAAATATTTTTGGATTATAAAAATAAAAAATACATAGACTTTAGAGTAAAATATTTAGAAAATCATAGAACAAGTAAACGTAATAATAAATACTTATAATTGTTGGTTTTATTTAGAATTAATAACTCATATAAAAGATATAGTATTATTTAAAATTCATATTTAGATTTTAGAAATAAAAATTAAATTATTTTAGAATTTGTATATTTTAGATACTATTGTGATTTTTTAAATGATAAATTGATTCTTACTTCACAATAGTTTTGAGATGTTTTAATGTTAAGTATATGTGAGTGGATTTCTATGTGTATGAATGTGTATGTATGTGTTATACTTAATGGAATAATAGAATGTTATATGGATTTTAATGTTTTGAGGGTTTTAATGTGACTGTGTATTGATTTAGCAGGTGAAGAATAATGAGGGCATGAACACGTGTGGAATTGTTCATATATTTTTGAAGATACTCCAAGATCCGATCAACAGTGGTATCAGAGCTTGTGCGCATCTATGGAGGTATACTTCTCGACATTTGATCGTGATTTGCAGCGTCCGTTCGCGATTCAACATTCGTTCCAGTTCATTAATTCTTGTTTGGTCTAAGTTTACGTTTGTGAATTCATGATTTTTTTTTTGTTCATTGTTCAGTGTCTTTTTTTAATTTTTTCAAATTTGTTATTGTATTCTATGCTCAGTGTCACAGTGTACTCATTGTGCTCATTGTACTCATTGTGCTCACTATCCTCACTATGCTCATTATGACATTGTGTATTGTGTCGGTTCTTGTTCATTTATCAAGTTTGTTTATCAAGTTCGTTTATTAAGTTCATTTATCAAGTTCATTTATCAAGTTCATTTATCAAGTTCATTTATCAAGTTCATTTATCAAGTTCATTTATCAAGTTCGTTTATCAAGTTCGTTTATCAAGTTCGATTATCAAGAAGTTTGTTTATCAAGTTCAATTATCAATTCAGTTATCCATGCGATTACTCCTGAGGCTTACTCCAAGGTGTCGACTAAGGCATAACTTTGGCATCTTTGGATTCTCTGGCACTCATGGTTCTCTTGGTTTACTTTGGTTCCCTTTGGTATAGAACTATGGCATAAGTTTGGCATCTTTGGCTTCTCTGTCACTCATGATTCTCGTGGTTCACTTTGGTTCCCTTTGGTTCCATTGGCAATCGTTGGATACATGCGAACTTTCTCTAACTAATGAGTGGTAATAAGAGCTTCCTTATTTCCCTAGTTACCTTACTTATTTCTCTAGTTAGCTTACATATTTCCCTAGCTAGCTTACATGTTTCCCTAGTTAGCGAGTAGGGGATTTGAAACCACCACCTCTCACTTACAAGAGATATGTTTTATCCACTACCCTATTTTCATGTATTGATATTCTATTGCTTTTAATTGATATTTAACATAATTTTTAACACTCTCTTCCCCCTTATCTATTTATTTATTTAACATTTTCATTTATTTATTTATTTTATTTTATATATTTCCAAGATAAAACCTTTCTTTTTCTATTTTCCAATATTGCTAAAATTCTTTTCACACGCTCTTTATATAAGGCCATGGATCCTACCGAGGATTTTGGTAAGCTCTTTATTAAACACTATTTATCAAAGGTATTTTTTCTCATCATGGTAAGTTGTTAATGAAATATATTTTTTCGCATCATGGTTTTTCAAAAGTTATTATATCAAATTGAGATATTTGATCATGCATGTGTTTTTACATGAAACATGCTTATGATTGTTCAGTGATGGGACACGTGACTGGTTATCCATGTTTATTTTATTTTTATCAACTGAGGTTAGTTGCTTGTCAACTGGGAGGCATGTTATACTTAATGGAATAATGGAATGTTATATGGATTTTAATGTCTTGAGGGTTTTAATGTGATTGTGTTTTGATTTAGCATGTGAAGAATCATGAGGGTGTGAATGCTCATGGAATTATTCAGATATATTTGAAGATAGGTAAAAGATAATATTTTAGATTTTTTTGTAAAAATAGATCGTTTAGAATGAGACGACTTTGTAAAAATAGTATATCGTTTAGAAAGTGATGATTTTGTAAATAATGTAGATTTTCGTAAATGCATGCTTTTTGAAGCACCGCCCTCATGTATCTTCTATTCAGTACGTAATGAGAAATACCTATAAATACACGTACGCTGATAGACTCGTCCATCTGATTATGTGGGGGGAGATTGTACCCAATCTTGTGTTCAATCTCTTGTCTCTCTATACTCTATATATGCTTTTGTGAGATTTTGTTTCTATACTATCTTTGTGTACATGCATGTGCAAGGTCCGGTCAACAATATGTGTATATGTATGTGTGTTTTTATGACTATGATTTAAAAACTATTGTGCTTGTATAACTCGACATCGATTCTTACTTCACAATAGTATGTGCATGTGTATGTATGCATATGATTGTGAGTTAAAAACTATTGTGATTGGTTGACTCAACCTTGATTCTTGCTTCACAATAGTATGTGTATGTGTATGTGTATGTGTATGTGTATGTGTATGTGTATGTGTATGTGTATGTGCATGTGCATGTGCAGGTGCACGTGCACGTGCACGTGTACGTGCACGTGCACGTACACGTACACGTGCACGTGTACGTGTACGTGCACGTGCACGTGTACGTGTACGTGCACGTGCACGTGTACGTGTACGTGCACGTGCACGTGTACGTGTACGTGCACGTGCACGTGTACGTGTACGTGCACGTGCACGTGTACGTGTACGTGCACGTGCACGTGTACGTGTACGTGCACGTGCACGTGTACGTGCACGTGCACGTGTACGTGTACGTGCACGTGCACGTGTACGTGTACGTGCACGTGCACGTGTACGTGTACGTGCACGTGTACGTGTACGTGTACGTGCACGTTGTCGCGGGGTTTGTGGGAAGGAGGAAGAAAGCATAGAATTTTCCTTACAATAGGCTAACATTGCTCCTTTCTTTTTCCCATTTATCACACTTTAGGAGTCTTAGTTGTGCTTGAAATGATTAAATTCTTGGATCAGATAAGTTTGCACAAGAATTCAATATAGGGAAAGGCGGTTTTCATATTTTATCCATATAAAAAGGAATCCACAAAGTTTTTATCTGTATATTCATTCGTGATAATTGAACGGCAACAACGTCTATATGCGTAAAATATCTAAACTTGTGTGGATCTCTGCCTAGGAAGCAATCAAACCACTAAACATGCAGCTTGACTGACAATATGATGATTACTGTTTATGAAAATGAAAACTTCTCATAATACATTCAACAGATCTTTAAACAATGTGCAGTTTAAAGTTCATAGAACAATCAAACACAAGACATTGCCATATTCAAAGGACCACCTATTTAGATCACGTATATAGGCTTTGCAATTATTAATTCCGGAAGCAAAAGGTGGTGCCAGTAATTGTAAGAATTCAGTAAAAGACTTAAAGCTATTTTCAAGTTTATAGGAAGCCCGTTTGGATGACACCCATTTCTATCTCTCCATTTGAATTAAGAACTAAAACAGTGTAGTTTTTGAAGTTAATTCCTAACAAACATCTTCTTCATGATTTTTGAATAAAAAAAACTTAATAATCTACAGCTTAAAGATTTACTCTGAGTTGAAGCTGCACGATCAAATCATCAAGAAGTTCCAGTCTTAGGAAAGATTCATGCATTCAAGGAACATAATATATATTTATATGGCAAGTAATCGAAACTCTAAATAGGAAAGCATAACTATCAAATGTAACAGGGTTCAAATAAACTAAGTATTAAACTAAATTTACTAACTCCCACTCAGAAATCTCCTAATAATGCGTTCTATCTTGCCTCCTTCACATGAGTGGTTGGTCTTTTCTGGAGCGACCCTTTCCCTGACAAGCTTTGCTTGAATTTAGATAACTCTTGTGCACATTGACTGTCTACAAATTTCTGAGCTTCAGATCCTAAAGATCATTGCCTCCTCCATGCACATCCGACCTAGCTCTTCTATAAAGTCAAGCCTAAAGCAACAACTGTCCATTGAAGAAAAAGACATGATCCATATGAGCTCTGCCTTAACAATCTACGGTCATATTATTCTCACAGAGCCACTTTCCATTTAATCACAGATTCTTCCGCAGGAACAAAAATGCGATCGACAACCGTAATTCAAGCCATTTATGGAAAAGACAGACAAAACCTGATCATAGAAGCTTCTTCACCAGCCACATAAAATGCACAGAACGAAATTTAAAGAGTCCACAAAGTAAAAGACCTATTCCACACTTTGTATCGCAGCAACAAAATCTAACTAATATTTATGCAACAGTGAGCTGTCCATTCAGCTCTTCAGAGTTTTTGAAGCTTTCACAGACATGATCTGGGTCTAGGTATTTGTATCCACAAAAGATGCATTAAGATCTGGTTTTGTAACAAACATAGGTTGTTCTTTACCAGGGCTAATAACAATCATCACAGGTTCAGCTTCATAAGTTGAGCTTGAGAATGGCAGTCGGCTCTCTGCTGTCACAGGTAAATTTTGGTTTTCAGGATTGTGGGGCTCCCCCTGAACTTGATAGCATCTGTCTCCTTACCGTAAAACTTGCCCAAACATAAAAGCCTGCATAGAAAATTATCCTAACGAACACCAGGCATAAAACGACGATGAACATGGCCAGAAAGTAGTTCTTCACAGGGTATGCTTCCACACATTTGCGCGATTAAATAACACTATGAAGAACAGATCCAGCACCCCTGCTTCTGGTCCTGACAGAATCGGCCTCCAATAATGCTTCCTTCCATTTAAGCTCAGGAGAGTTTATCGGAATGATATCTTATAAATAGTTCTCTGATAGCATCCTAAGACAGGTTAATGGCCCTGCACAATCATTCTTACAACTGCGATTCTCAAACATAATCACCTTACGCATACGCAATGAGACTACAAGTTTTCCATACAATAAGACAGCGTGGTAAACATGACGAGGACCAGAGCGAAGTAAGCATAGACAATTGTGAAAATTTGTGTATATCGTCCATCCCCTATGATGATGGAGAAAATTTTTCCTCACATTAAGATGTTCCAACCGTTCTGCTCGATAGAGACCCAAAACAAAAGAACTGCATAATCATACGGTAATAGAAAAAGAAAACTACCTAAGGCTGGTAGGACACACGAACAACGAAAAAGGGGCACTTCCGCCAGCATGTATCAATCTTCTTTGCCTAGCAGATCATATGTGTACACAATAGCTCCTCTGCATGTATGAGTCTCTGACCTCTGATGATTGGTGCGCTACAACACGGAGAAATTGACCTCCGTTACACTGCCCTCAAGATCATCAATAGCCCGTATGAAATCGGAATTACTGAAGTCCTATTGCAAGCAAATCATCACGTGCAGCTGAAGAACGTTGTCCCATTCCGAGCACCCCTCCCCCGAAATGCATCCTAGAAGTCGGCTCTCCTTTTTCACCGTCTGCGAATTACTCGCCCGAAAAATGCATGTGTCTCTCCCCCATACAATCTTTCCCTCTGACGACGATCGTCCCCATCTCATGAATGCCACCTGAGGCTTCATTCCAGAAGCAAACAATACATACTAAACTCACAGGTAGGTGCTTACACATGGTCATGTCACATGTGCATACATCCACTCATATATGCACACACATTCATACAAATACACACAAAACACACATATAAGACCATGGTCGCACATGAACATATAAAACCATATTCAACATGATGCTCTCTATTCGCACTCGTTTTCAATTCATCACACATTTTCATAATATAAATGAGTCTCGATACACACATTCACATGGTGTGTGCGCATGTAATCACACTATATGCAGATATACATGATACAGAAATATCAATAGATTGTGATGTCCGTTCATAAATTAAACTTAACTTTATCTTCACAATAATACTCATTTGGTTTCCGAGCATGGACTTTGAATCTCCACCACTGATTTGGAATCATTATATTGATTCGAAATTTCATAATGGTTCATAAGCCCGGATGCCGATTCTCGACCACAACGTGTACGTGTACGTGCACGTGTACGTGTACGTGTACGTGTACGTGTACGTGTACGTGTACGTGTACGTGTACGTGTACGTGTACGTGTACATGTACGTGTACGTGTACGTGTACGTGTACGTGTACGTGTACGTGTACGTGTACGTGTACGTGTACGTGTACGTGTACGTGTACGTGTACGTGTACGTGTACGTGTACGTGTACGTGTACGTGTACGTGTACGTGTACGTGTACGTGTATGTGTATGTGAATGTGTATGTGTATGTGTATTTGTATGTGTATATGCATATGTGTATGGGTATGTATGATTGTGAGTTAAAAATCATCATGATTGCCTCACTCAACATTGATTATTACTTCAGAATAGCATGTATATGTGCATGTGTGTGTATGTGTATGTGTATGTGTATGTGTGTGTGTGTGCATGTGTATGTGCATGTGCATGTGCATGTGCATGTGCATGTGTATGTGTATGTGTATGCGTATGCGTATGCGTATGCGTATGCGTATGCGTATGCGTATGCGTATGCGTATGCGTATGCGTATGCGTATGCGTATGCGTATGCGTATGCGTATGCGTATGCGTATGCATATGCGTATGCGTATGTGTATGTGTATGTGTATGTTTATGTGTATGTGTGTCACTCTAGCACAATGGTGAGTAACAACATGAGGAGATCCACCTCATCATTGTCAATTGCAGAGACATGAGAACTAGTATAAAGACCAAGAGCAAGTGAAGGCACAAGTGCATGAGTGAGAAGCACACAAGCATGCACACACATACACACACACGCACACAAGGCAAGAATAAAGAGAGGAACAATGGAGTGCTTTCAATTACAAAGAATTCTATTACAAAAGCTACAATCTCTACCAAGCCAACCTAAAAAATGTGCTCTCTAGCTCTTTTTATAGTTTTTTACTAGCTTTGGCGCTATCCATGCCTAGTGTCCAGCCTAGTTAAAAATTAGGTTCCAAGGCTTATTTGAGGGCTCAAACGAAGTCCAAAAAATATGAAAACTGATGCCTAGATACTTATAATATTCCTCAAGCTAGAATACTCCTAGATTTGAACAAAAGGAAGTTGCAAAAATGTGAAATAATATTTACAATGGTTTTTAGCGATCAAAATCATTGTTTTTATTGGGGTTTGTTTTGAAAATTTGACATATACTTCTTGGAGCTCCCTACATATTCCCTCTTCTTGTGCATCCACTTCTTTGATGTGTTTCCACATCTTGTGCTTGACCTTGAGTGCCAACACTCCCCCCTCTCTCGAGTCTATCAACCCTGACAAACCCTTGTTGGAGTGGGTGGTCCATGTAGTCCTTTGAGAGATAGTGTCCATCATGTATCGACAAGAGTGGTTTGTCTTCCAAATGTAGTAAGATGGGTGGTCCTGTTCTTCATTTTGTCATTGCTAGCCTTTGCAAGTTTTAGGTCCTTTGTATGTACTTCTTCCTTGGATTCCAACGTGATGGTGTATTTGTGAGCTTTCAAAAATTGCTAGGTGCTCAAAAGAGGTTGTCAATGTTAATTTTGAGCAATTGTCAACTGTGAATTGCTTCATAGGTACTGATGTTGTAACCTTGATGTCCTCTGGATCTTTGAAACATGAGTTTCATAGTTATCATGCCAAGTACTCGTGACCCATAATGAATGATAGGTAAGTCTGTTAGTGCATGGGTTGAAGAAAATATGTGCCTTGTGCATGGCCTTATAATGTGGCCCTATGCATGCTTACTTGGGGAAGGCATTGTAAGAAGTATGGTGTAACAAATTGGGTCTTCAGCTAAGTGCTCAAGGGTATGCTGATGAAGAGGTTTCCTAATCTATCATTGTTATAGTGTTGCCAAAGTAGGGGATTCTTACCATGGTGAAAGGTTGGTTGATATTCATCTCTTCGTGTTGTACTCCCATCATAGTGATTGACCATTGGCTTGTCTTTCATTGTTGATGAATTTCCTTGTTGATGGTTCACTGATGAGATTCATCAAGCGCATGTTCCAATCCCTCCCCCCCCTTTTTTTAGGACCAGTGTCATAAAACAAGAAGAAATGATTAGTATCAATAAAATAGTTTACATATATCAAATGTGTCTTACGTGCCTGGGATTCTCCATTGTGTCTATGCACGTCCTTGTAATGTGGCCCAATATTAATGCATACTATTGGAAATACATGACTTTAATGGTGCAAAAGATGGGTTTACACCAAGGACACATGGTTTTCACATGTTGAGGCTTTTGATGTTACTAGCATACATTGATGCAATCTTTGTTTGGAGGTATCCATTGGATCTCAAAACAATGCATTCAATTGATGGTTGAATGACAATTGATCATTCCTCCTTATAGAAATCCATTTTAGAGCTGTGTTTGGCCGTGTACAAATCACTTTTGGCCTCTTCATCTTTAAATGGTTTCTTAAATTTTGTATCCCTCATGGTTGCCTCTTTGGTTCTATGGGGGCTACTGATACTTTTGGCTTTCAAATCCAAACCATTGTTGATCATCTTCTTACTATTACTGAAGAGGTGATTTTATCTATTTTTTATCTCTGTGTTGGTCTTCTCCTTGGGTTCTTTGTTGAGACTTTTCTCATGAGTGAGAGCCTAGGGTTTTGTCTATGTAACCTTGGGTACCCACATGTGCCATCACCCTTGTTGTGCTGCAAAGAATTCCTTAGGCACCCAAATTTGTTGGATATCTTGCGGTTGAGCTTCTCCTAGTTGCTTCATTCTTCTTTTGGCATGATTGACTGGCCTAGATGGGAATTGTTGGGGCAAGGTTGATGGTTGCTTGCCTTTCATCACCCATATTTGTTTAGTCTTGAAATCAGGTTCATGTTTTGTCCATGTGCATGAGGAGTGAGGTTGTATAATAGCTTTTGTCACTGAGGTGGCCTCCTTCTTGACATCTAGTTACAATTGTCCTCCTCTGATATGCAAAATTGGTTGTCCCAATTGTGATGTTGATACTTTTCGGAGAAAAGGGGGTTCTAGCACTTGCATGACCTACCCATCAGTAGGTGAGTAATGGTGCACCTTGGACTCTATAGTGCTTGCACAGTGTGGGTTACTAGAATCCAAAGGGCCCCTAACTTCCAATTCAACTATTAGGCATTGCTTGTTAACCTAGACCTGAAGCGATCACTGCCCTAGGTTTAAGTCAATCACATGATCGTACAACCAATCCTGCCCTGATATCATATGTTCTGTGATGTCCTCATCATGGCAAACTAGCAACTTTAATATCAAAGAAGCATCCCTTAAGAGGATAGGAATGTCCACCTCACTGATACAAGGGGTTTCGACACCTCCTAAGCCCACTAAATAAGCTTCTAATGGCTTAACTTCTAGGCCCAATCCTTTACAACATGAGTACATAATTACACTAGTGGTAGCTCCAAAATTGATCCGAGCTTTGATCATCTTATTTGTAGTGTCGTGCCCTAGATCAACCGTGATGAATGTTAGGATGTGTACTTTTTTGGTGCACATAGCCATGTGATATATTGGGGCATTGGGATTGACATCTACATTTTGTCGCTTTAACTTATTTTACCTAATGTGCTCTCTAGCCTCTGCCTGTGCTTCTTCTCTAATCCTTAACTTTCTTCTTTTTGCTCCTTAGCACTGTTGAATCTCATGAGCATATCCTCTATAAGAGGTTATTGATATAGCTTGACTTGACATCCACTAATATAGCTTGGTAAGATGTCACGTTCAAGAGTGGCCAATTGAACGTCATCACTAGTGGTAATTCTATTAATGACCATGAGTCCATATCCTCGTTTTTCCAATTAATGGGCATGTTGTTTGAGTGTATTAACCGACACTAGGTCTCCCTCTTTCAATCCTTTATCCTTCATGTGTGCATCGAAGTATGCCTTTTGTCTTTTCTTTGCAACATAAATGCCTACTGTGCTCGTAGCCTAGTCTCACCTAAGCGTTCTAGATCAAATATCGTGGAGCACAACTTGTGTCCATTCCACTCTGCTACTTTTAAAGTTTGGATTAGAAAGTCTAATGGTAGCACAACATTCTGTTCAAAGACCATCTGAAATGGGGTGGCATTGAGTATTGTTTTGTAGGCAACTCGATAAGTCCAAACTGCATGATGAAGCTGTTTATCCCAAGCAGAGCATTTATTATTTACCAATTTTGTCAATACATTACATAGGATCTTATTTGTGCTCTCGACTTGTCCATTAGCTTGTGGATGATAGGGGCAGACTTCTTATGTATCACCAAGAATTCTTGGAGATGGTTTTTAATTACTTCATTCAAGAAGTGCATACCTCTACCACCTAAAAACTCTATTGGTAACCCCTATTTGGTGAACACGTTCTCAAATAAGAACTTAGCCATCGTTTGAGCATGTTTGTCGTGTCTTTGACTTCCACCCACTTTGTAAGGTAATATGTGGCTACAATAATGTACTCTGCATGGGAGTTTCTAGCTGGGGGGTTAATAGGACCTAGAAAGTCTATACCTCACTTCGAGAATGCGCATCCTCCCATCATTGGGCTCAAAGGCATCTCGTCTTTTCTTATCGGATATTGTGCATGTTGGTGTCACATCTCTTCACATAGGTATGTTCATCCATATGAAGAGTGGGCCACCAAAGTCTTGATAATAGAATGGTCTTAATTACTTGATCAAGCCCAAAGTGTCCACCTGCAACACCACTATGTGCAGTTTCTAAGATTGTCAAATAGTATGATTTGTGAACGCACAATCTTAAGTAACGATCTTTGCCTATTCAGTGTAGGTTGTCTCCACGTAGTCTTGAGCCTCTTGTTCCAGGCTTCGTTTTCTTGCTAGACTAGCCTCGTTGGGTAGTGTTCCTGATTTCATAAATTCTACCAATGGAGCACTCCATTCTAGAATTAATGACAAGTGATAAAGGGTAACATACTCCACTGGGGGTCTTTTCTGGCACTCTGGACAATTCTTAATCTTCTCATGTATTTCTTTGTCCATACTAGGCCAATACATTCCTAAACATTTTAGATTCTACAATGTTCCTAGCAATCCTGCATGGGCTTGTTGCAACCAACTACTATGTTCATCCTCCTCAACACAAAAAGCTAGTACACCCTCTGTATCTTGTTTGTACATACTTCTTGCCAATATTTGATATTTTTGTGATTTTATAATTTCATCTTTGTTTGTTTTCACAATCTTATGTGTGGGTCCAAAGGTTAAGACATATATCAACTTATTTGCCCATTTAGGAACAACTTCTAAATTGAAAAGATAAGCATCGGGTAGTTCATCAGACACTCCTTGTAGTGACTCTCCCGAAGTGATGCTAGAAAGGTGATCTACCCTGATGTGGGTCCTACCTTTCTTACCAACCACTTCAAAGTTGTATTCCATTAGTAAGAGGAACCATATTACTAAGCATCCTGTATTGCAAGGTTTATTGACCAAATATAATAAAGCTTGATGATCAATGAAAAACTTGAACTTGTTGGCCAATAGATAGTGTCTAAACTTCTTCACGGCATATACCATGACTAAGCCTTCTCTTTCGGCTGTTGTATAGTTTCATTCAGTTGTGTTTAGCTATCTGCTAGCATATTCTATAGGCAAATCTAGATTTCCTTCACCTATGGGTTGTGCTAGCACACATCCTATTGCATAATTTGATGCATCTACATGGACATGGAATGTTTTATTCCAATAAGGAGTGGTCAATATTGGTGCTATGCACAAGCATCTCTTCAGCTCGTTGAAGGAATTTTCCCATTCGTTGTTCCACTCAAAATTTGTCAAGAGAGAATAAAGAGGTTTAGCTATGATTGCATACATGTGGATAAACCTGCGATAATATCCACAATGGCCCATAAAGGCTTTTACCTCTTTAACCATTCCTTGGCCTCAACAACTCTGGGTGGCTCTTACTTTGTCCTCATCTATTGATATTTCATTCTTAGAAACAATATGACCTAAGATTTTACCTTGATGTACCATGAACACATACTTTTTTGGGTTCAAGAAAAGTCGATATTCTCGACCCTTATTGAAGATCTATTTGAGCTTTGGGATGTGGTGTCTTATTTCTTAGGGATAAGCACATAAATCATCCACATATCCTTCTAAGCTCTTTTGCAAGAACTCTCTGAAGACATGACACATGAGCCTTTGGAATGTTTTGGGTGCATTGGTAAGCCCAAATGGCATCACACAAAATGCAAAGATCCCCCACTTTGTGGTGAAGGTAGCTTTGTGTTGATCTTCTGGGGCAATGGTTACTTGGTTGTAACTTGAAAACCCATCAAGTAACCTATAAACTTCCTTGCCTGCAACACGCTCCAATAAATGTTCAGTGATTGGAAGCGGATAGCTATCTCTGATCATAGTGGCATTAACTTTTCTAAGGTTAATACACACCCACAACTTTGCATTCTTCTTTGGCACCATTACAATGGGGGACACCCATTTAGTATGCTCAATCTTATAGATAGATCTAGCTTCAATCAGTCTGTCAATTTCTTCTTTGATTTTGGTTGTATAAGTGTCATTATATGTGTAGGGCTTCTGTTTGGTGGGCTTAGCATTAGCCATTATGGGGATTGTATGAGAGCATATTTCTAAATCTGCTCCCTTCAAGTCTCGATAGGTCCATGCAAACACATCCCGATATTCCCTTAATAAAGCTGCAAGCTCTACTTCTTCTTCTGCACTTAGGTTTTCCCCTATGTATGTACATCACTCTTCATTCTCTTCAATGATTACTACAATTTTTTTGGTTTTTTCTTTATTATCATATGCTTCTCCTATGATGCCCTCTATCTTAGGCATTTTTACCAAAATTTTCCGATCTTCAACTTCATATTTCTTGAAATTCTTTGGTACTTTGAACAATGATTCCTCATCTACTTATTTCAAAACTTTTCTTTTCTTTTTCTTTTGACTACCTTTATTTTTCTCCCTTGAATTTATAGTTTTAATGCTTGTGAGAGGTTCTTCTTCTTTTTGGGTAAATACTCCTGCATTTTCTAGATAGTGCTCCTTTGAGTCAAAGCAACTATCCATCACAATGGATTCTAGATCGTTGTCATCCTCTTCTTCTTCTATGACCTCATTAGAGTCATACTCTTCTAGCACTGGTTCACACATGAACAAAGAGATATCCTATCCCTCCTCATCACAATGAGGCATCCATTGTTATTCAATGATAGCAATGTCCATGGTGGCTAAGATTTCTACCCAACCATGAGGCTCAAATTCCTCATGTAGAAAGATCATTGGTGTGTAGGTTGGGTCTCTAACTTGTCTGGCTCCTTGAGAAGTGCCTTCTTCTCTCATTTTTAGGCATCTTTCCTCTTCCTCTGCGAGCTTGCACATCCACAAGTGGGTATCTTCATGCATCCAAGATGGATTAGAAGAACTTATAGAATGCACAGAGATTGAATCTTCTTGCACCTTGTGGATAGGATTCCACTGTAGGGGTGGTACATCTCTGAAGGTATAATCTTCTGATTGACTTTGGTTGTGACCCCTAAGTGCTGCAAGTACAAGGAGTTGGTTCCCCAATCTTGTATTATCTATAGCTTCTATAGGAAGGGTCTTCCTAGGATCATTTCATAGACATTATTTTTGCCAAAGTCACATATAACAAAGGTGTGTTCAAACTCTACACCACAAGTGGTTAGAGCTATCCCTATTAGCAATCCTTGAGGTCTTTCAACATGGCCATTAGCCATTTGAAGCTTCATTCTAGTTGTTCTTAATGAGGGTTTGCCCCATTGCTTCCACAAGGAGGTGGTCGTAATCACCACACCAACACCTGAATCTAAGATAGCTTTGGTTGTGTTACCTTGGTAGGTGATTGGAAGATAAGTATTACCTTCTTCACCTTCACTCCTGTCTCCTATTTTGTCTAGAAGTATATATGGGACTTTCAGCTTAGAGACTGCTTTTGACATATTGGAATCAAGTTCTGGAACCTGATTCACCACATGTTTTCACAACTCAAGTTTTGCTTTGAGAAGCTCTTCTAAGGTGAGATGACACTGCACCATAGTGTTCTTCACAACTTTAGTGTTTCCCTAAACCACTAAGTCTTCATTTCTTATCAGTATTGTGGGAGCTTTGATATGAAGAGATTCAGATTCCCATGGCCTTGTGAATTGTGGCAACTCTTGTAAAGAATTAGATCCAAAATCTAATCTTTTGTCTTCTTGTTGCTCTTCTTGGTCTCCATAAATAGATGGAATGTCTTGGGGAAATTGCTCATGAAGGTCATCAATTCAGGAATAGGAGGTGGATTACCCTTCTCCTTGGCCCATTTCTCTTCTTGTATTTCCTACAAGAACTCTTGAGAGTACTGTTGAATTGAAAGAGGTGTTCCAACATCCGTGGAATCAATGACATAAACTTTCATTGGTGGTGAGCTTTCTCTTTCAAAAACTAGTATGAGACTGTGGAGGTAAAGAAACCTGCAGCTGGTTTATCAACTACTCTAATCTTCCTAATAAGCCCTATAAATGCAAACCCAATGCTGTTCTAGACAATGGAAAGTACCACGTCAAGATCTCCACCTCCTTAATTGTCAATCCATGGAAGAGGTAGGGTGATATGAAGATCGTGAATGAGTGAGGTGTGCGAAGGTGAAGGTGAGAAGCACACAAGTGCACACATACATACACACACACACACACAAGGTAGAGGCAAGAGGAGATACAATGGAAGGCGAGAATCACAGTTGTATTACTCAAAAATAGCTTTTACACTCACATTCTTAAAATGTCACTTTGTCTAATCCTTTTAACCCCCCAAAATGAGCTCTCGAGCTCTCTTTATAGTTTTCTGACTAGTTTTGATTGGTTTCGAACATTGTGTCTGAGCTAGTTAAAAAATAGGTTCCATGGCTATTTTGGAGGTTCAAACAAAGTCCAAAGAAATTATGAAAATTGGTATGAGAACTCTATCTAGGCTCCTCAAGCTCGAGGACTCCTTGGCCTACACAAAATGGAGCGGCTCATGAAAAAATTTGGTTTTCTATATTACATATGTTACATGAGTGATTAAGCTTATTGTTGAGAATTTGATTACTCATAATGAAACAACCTGTTTTGAAAAGAATGAACCTGCCCCCCTCGATCTTCATGCATTACCTTTTACATGCTTCTTCTGTGCCACCAGTGCTACTGCCAGCACCCCCCTCCCTCTCGCATCTATCGTCCCCGATAGATCCTTGTTGTAGGGCTTGCATGATGTAATTTTGCAAGAGATCCTTGGTGAGGGTTTGTTCTGTGACTCTGAGGCCTCATGCTAAATGTGCTTCCAACTTCTCCCAATCAACCACTTGAGGCTTATTGTGGGGTGGGAGTCAATAGTGCATTGAGTACATCATCTGTTCATAGGTAAAAAGTCTTAGCAAATGTGTAGACCTGCTAATGAATACTTCTGAGTGATAGTCCTAGAATCCCATGGTGAACATTTCTTCAAATGTTAATTTCTAGCATGCATGTAAATACTTAATGCGATAGTGCCAAGCATAACACACATGAAGCAATGTTGTATTACTCATGTCATAAACAAAATCACCATTATCATGCTCAAAACCCGGAGTGGAAACATGTGGGGCATGGATGCATCAGAAGATTTTGAACATTGTTTGCATAAGATCGAAAAATTTTACAGCCATCTGAGTGGCACATTTGTCATTCAGTGAAGACGAGGGAGCCAGTGCCGGATGGTGGCCATCATATAAACAACTATAAGAGGATCCCGTGATGGTGCAAAATAGGGGTAATTGAACCAATCTTGGCATTGCTTATTATTTTGTACTTTGATTGCAAATGCGGTCCAAGAATGATGGCGAGGTATAGGACCATAGCATGGATTGTACTTTAAGTGCAAAGGGGACCTTGTCCAAGTGTGCATCATTTCTGGGTATTCTTGCAATAACTCCTTCCTCTAGGCTAGTTGAAAAATACTGCCTCATTGGGCATCGGATGGTAGGTCCATTGGTTCAAATTGGGTTGCATGTGTTGGCGTCTTGCCCGTGATTTTTACAATAGCAAAATTGTACTCAGCCACGTACATGAAGTATGGATTATGTTGGAGTTTTTTAATGGAAATATACCTATATGATGCTAGTTCTGCAAAATAGGGAAACTGAAGGACCGTCTCCTCAATAGCTACCATAGCCTATAACTGAGCTTCTACACGTGCTGAGTGCATCTTACCTAATTCTTCTACTATGTTCTTCCATGCAAGTGTAGGTAGTTCGAATGTATCCTACCCGTCCTCTGTAAGTCGACCACCAATAGCGGGTTGAGGTTCATATTCTTCTTCAAAGGTGGCCTCCACCGGGATGGTGATCGTTTCTTCTACCACGAGTATGTCTCGTGGTGAGTCCGGTCTGGGGATCTCTGAGTGATCCGATATTTGAGCTTGAAGTTCTAGTACATGTGCTCTTAATGTGTTCAATTCTTCCAAGATTTCAAGCAGTGTGGCTGCTTCTATGGCAGGTGGGTTCATAGATTCTTTGAGTCATAAATTGGCATTGTCATTTTTGAGTGTTTGACATTCCTCGGTTAGTTTTTCATAATTCTCTAAAAGAAGTGCATGATCATCTAGTAGCATTTGCATGGTTTTTGAGGGAATTGCCTTGAAACAACTTGAACTAATTGGTTCCTCTAGGTTTTCTAGTGCTGCTCCAAAATTTTCCTTGTTTTGTACTTATAAACACTAATTTTCTTCTTTGGCTGGTGCCAAGTGGGATCTTAGGAGTCCCATGTTGCATGTTAGTTGAGCATTCCTGATGACCTATTATTGCAAGTGTTCCTCTACATCTGCAATGGCTTCCTTGGTCTTTTGTTCTAACTCTAATTCACCAAATGATAAGCGTCATAAAGTTCTTGATTGTTGATATATTTAGGTAGTGATGTGTGTGAACACACTAGGACCGCCAAGGCACTTTTCCCCTCTTTAGGAGGTTTTTTTCCCCCGGCTTGTATATACGCCTAATGCCCTAATGGGTTACTTATCTTTGTACATTCTCTAGTAATACATTCAGTATTATGTGTTGTGCTCCAAGCTTCTTCTCCTTCAGTGTGTTGTTCGCGTGCTTCCGCAGACGTCTATCTCCAACAATTGGTATCAGAGCAGGTCGTCGCTTCATCTAGGGTGCCATCGACACTCCTCTGGTTGCAGTCTCAGAATCGCACAAATTTTGGTGAGCATACTCAACATGTTTTCGAGAACAAAACAACTTCGCTGTGTGGTGCCGAAATCGTGATCTGAGTTCGTTTCAGCCTCCGAATGCATTATCGCGGTGCTTGTGCAGGCTATTTTGTCTTTTTGTGCCAAAGGTATATACCAGTTTTTGTCCACCAATATAAGCATCTCGAAGTTTGCTATAGGTCTAGCAGAATTCGTCTGGGCAGTTCTGTTCAACTTTTTGAGATACAGTCAATTTTTTGCATCAAGGTATTTTAGTCACCAGCCATGGCTGAAAGCAATGATGTATTCCGTATGTTGGCTGTTGAGGATAAGTTGGATGGTACCTACTACCCGTTATGGGATTATATGATGCGACATGTATTGGTTGCAAAAGGACTGTGGACCATTGTGCAGGTGGGAGTTGGTAAAATCATTTTGACTACTGTTGATGGTAGTTCTTTCACTTTGTCAGATGCTTTATTTGTGCTAGGGATCAAGAAGAACCTGTTATCAGTTTTTGCATTAGCCAAGATTGGCTTGGTTGTGAAATTTGTTGATGGCAGGTGTACAGTTCATGATCTGTCAAATGGCGATGTGATTATTGCTTCTAGCATTTTATACCATGGGTTGTATAAGCTCATAGACTATGAAAGATCTGTGAATGATTCGGCATGTGCAGTACATGATTCTCAGGCTATGTCAGATGCAAAGCTTTGGCATGCACGCTTTGATCATTTGAATTGTGCTAGATTGCTACGCTTGCAGAAATCTGAAATGGTTTCCTCTTTGCCCAAACTTGAGGCACCTGAAAATATGTTTGTGAAGGCTGTATTTTGGGCAAAATGCAGCGTTCCTCATTTCCAAAAGATGGTTCAGTTCGGGCTACTCAGAAATTGTAGCTTGTACATAGTGATGTCTGTGGTCCTATGCAGACATCTTGTTTTGGAAATTACCTTTACTTCGTGACTTTCATTGATGATTTTTCTAGGCATGCATGGGTATATCCATTGAAGGCAAAGTCCGAAGTGTTCATGTGCTTCAAAATGTTTTTGCTTTTGGCTGAAAATCTCTCAGCATGTAAATGGGCACCCTCCGTTCAGATCGAGGGGGGGATATATGTCTTCTAATTTTAATGCATTTCACTAGTACAGTGCTGTATACACCTCAACAGAATGGAGTTGCTGAACGAAAGAACATGTCACTCATGAAGATGGCGAGGTGTATGGTCAAGAGTCAGGCTTTACCACATAGTTTCTCGCTTGAGGTTGTCATGTGTGCATCATATGTACTTAACAGGTGTCCCACTAAAGCGCTGCAGTCTATCACTCCATATGAGGCTTGGCATGATCGCAAGCCATCTGTTGCTCATCTATGTGTTGTTTGGCATATGCATTAGTGCCTAAACAACATCAAAGAAAATTGGATGATAAAGCAGTAAAATGTATTTTTGTTGGATACAATTCTGAAAGTAAAGGCTATCGTCTGTATCATCCACAGACTAAATGCATTCTGGTTAGCCGTGATGTTGTTTTTGTGGAAGATGCTATTCAGCCATTGCGTTCATGTACTAAGGAGACATCTCTTAGCTCCAAAGACATATATGATTCTTTGCTTCCTCTTTTTACAGGTGGACAGTCTAGTGCTGGTCCCAATGAGGCAACTTCTCAGCCTTTGTAGGTTTCATGTGATGATGCAGATCATTCCATTTCTGATGCATATTTACATGATGCACTAATTGATGAGAGAGCTGATATTGAGGAGGCAAAAACTATGCCAAAATGGCTGGTGCAGACTTTGCGTGACAACAAATTAGATGTACCTTTGTCATATCGTACTCGTTCAAGCTCTCATAGTGCCTCTTTTGCATCAGATTGCTATGCTATGGCTGCATCTAGTCTCTGTGATGAGAATGAGCCTGTTTCGTTTGATGAAGCACAAAGTTTAGAAAATTGGATGGTTGCTATGCAATCTGAATATGATGCTATAATGAAGAATGGTACTTGGTCTTTATGTGACTTGCCTCCTGGCAAGAAGGCCATTGGGACTAAGTGGGTATACAAGCTGAAGCATAAGCTTGATGGTACAGTTGACAGGGATAAGGCTATACTTGTTGCAAAGGGTTATGTGCAGGAAAGAGGCATTGATTTTGATGAAACCTTTGCACCTACTTGCCGAACGACTACAATTCGTAGCATCTATGCACTTGCAGCTCATCATGGTTGGAATGTACATCAGTTGGACATTAAAACAACATTTCTGAATGGTGACTTGCATGAAGAAGTGTATGTTTTTCAGCCCTATGGCTTTGTGCAGAAAGGGCATGAAAACCAGGTGTGCAGGTTAAAGAAGGCATTATATGGTTTAAAGCAAGCACCACGTGCTTGGTATGAGAAGATACATGCCTATCTGATTGCACATGGTTTTGAGAACAGTCCAACTGAAAGCACCTTATATGTTAAGCGTGCTAATGATGTGCTTCTGATCATTGTTGTCTACGTTGGTGACATGCTTCTCACTGGACCTATTGAGAAGCATATTTTATTCAATGACTTTGTTTAGAAAGTGAGTCACCCTATCACTCATTAGCTCTATAAGTAATCCATACCTTGTAAAGACATTCTGAAATAAGAATTTTGGAGTCGTGTGTGCATCATTCTTTTTGGTGGCCTTAGCGTCTACCCATTTGGTGAGATAATCTGTTGCTACGATGATGTATTCAGCATGAGTGCCTTTAGCAGGGGGATTAATGGCTCCAACAAAATCTATACCCCACTTAGAGAATGCCCATCCTCCCATCAGGGATTTTAGTGGCATCTCATCTTAGAAACTAAGCTCTTTGGGAAACATCACATCTCTTTACATATGTATGTGCATCAATATGAAGAGTACACCACCATAGTCCTAAGAATAGTATGGCCTTGATTATTTGATCAAGGCCAAAATGTCTGCTTGCTACATCTTGGTGTGCAGTTTCTAATATGCCAAAGTTGTCACTCTCATGAACACACTGTCTCAGATCTTCATCTCTTCCTCTTTTGTACAGAACACACTGTCTCAGATATTGGTCGAGGCGTCTTGCTAAAGTCATTCCTTGAGTGAATGCTTTCATCCACAAATAAGTTATCATCGGTTTGCTCCATTCTGGTGTTACCGACACATGGTATAAGGTTGCATGCTTGAATAGTGGTCAAACATGACATATTGAGCATTCCTTGCATATCCTACAGACCTCTGCTTCCATCGAAGGCTAGTATACTCATAATCTACGTAGAGTTTGTAATGTACGGTGTCACAAATGGTGCTTCCCTAATGCACCTACATGTGCTAATTACAACCATTTATCGTACTCCGATTCCTCTACGCAACAAGCGAGGATTTTTTTATTATCTTGTTTGTAAATACGTCCTACCATTATTTTATATCTTTGTGACTTAGTGATCTCCCCTTCCTTGATCCTGATTTGAGGGTTCTTGGGTCCAAATGTGAGAATAGGGACAATTGGTTTGGCCTTTTTAGGCACTACTTCAAGGTTAAACAAATATGCATCTAGTAAATCATCAGCTATCCCTTGAGGGGCTTCTCCTGTAGTCAGTCATGAAAGATGATTCACTCTAAGGTGGGTCTTCCCTTTTTTGACTACCACCTCAACATCATACTCCATTAATAGTAGAAATCAATGTATCAATCTTCTTGTGTTACAAGGCTTGTTGTCTAGGTATAACAATGCTTGATGGTCTGTAAAGAACTTGAATTTGTTTGTCTACAAGTAATGACTAAATTTCTTTACTACATAAACCATTCCTAATCATTCTCACTCAGTGGTGGTGTAGTTCTTTTCAACAACATTTAACTGCCTACTTGCATATGCTATAGGAAGTTCTATACTTCCCTCACTGATAGGTTGTGCTAGCACACACCCGATGGTGTAATTGGATGCATCCACATGTACATGGAATGGCTTACTTCAATCTGGTGTTGTCAAAATTAGTGCTAAATACAAACGTGCTTTAGTTCATTAAATGATTTATCACATTCATCTGTCCACTTAAACTTAGTCAGAAGGGCATACAGAGTCTTTGCAATGATCGCATACATGTGTATAAAGCATCGATAGTAACCACGATGCCCCATGAAAGCTTATACTTCCTTAATGTTCTTAGGCCTAGGTAGGTCTGCAATCACTCTAACTTTCTCTTTATCTGTAGAGATGCCATTCTTTGACACGATGTGTCCTAAAATCTTGCCTTGCTTGACCATGAAAACACACTTTTCTAGGTTCAAATAACCTTATATTCTTGACATTTGTTAAAGACTTATTTCAATTCAGAGATGTGGGTTTGCCTAATGTTGGAATGAGCACATAAATCATCAACATAGAATTCCAAGTTCTTTCATAAGAACTCCTTAGATACATGACACCCTAGTGATTGAAAAGTAGCAGGTGCATTTTTCAGCTCAAATGGCATCACACAAAATGCAAATATGCCCCATTATGTGGTAAAAGTTGTTTTATGCTGATCTTCATGAGAAATGGATACCTGATTGTAGCCAGAGCAAGGAAACTATAGACTTCCTTGTCCACTACTCATTCTAGTAAGTGCTCCATGATAGGAAGTGGATAACTATCTCTAATAGTGGTTGCATTGACTTTTTTTAGGTTAATGGACACGTGTAGCTTTTTGTTCTTTTTGGGCACTACCACAATGGGTGATACCCATTCGATATGCTCAATCTCATAGATAAATCTGGCTTCTATCAAACTATCTATCTGTTCCTTAATCTTTGCAGCATAATTATCATTATAAGTGTATGGTTTTTGTTTTGAAGGCTTTGCTTCTTGAGTCATGGGAATTCTATGAGAGCATATGTCAAGGTCTACTCCTTTCAAATCCTTGTATCTCCATGCAAACACATCTCTATATTCGATCAATAGGGCTATCAATTCTGATTCTTCTTCTTCTATCAAATCATGCCCTATATATGCGCATTTTTCTTCTCCTTCTTTGACTGTCACTACAATCTTCTTAGTCTTCTCTTGATTGTCGTATGCTTCTCCATTGTCTGTTTCTCTCTTAGGCATTCTTACCATTATCCTTGATCTTCTATTTCATATTTCTTAAAGTTCTCTGGTACTTCCAATAGGGATTCTTCTTCGTGTGACCTAAGAGAATTCTTTCTTTCTTTCTTCTGCTTATTCTTCTTGATCTCTAGGAGTGTTGTGTGCTACATAATTTGGTTATCCTCCCTTACATCGAGGGTGGTGGCTTCTACAAAATAATGATATTCTTCTTATGAAGAACAAAAGGGTTCCATAATAATGGACTCTAGATCTTTGTCACTTATCTCGTCTAGCTCTTGGGTCACTTTGGCACACTGTTCTAAAATAGGCTCTTCTTTCATGGGTTCTATCATAAAGATAGAGATACCATAGCCATCCTCATCATAATGAGGTGTCCATTGTTCTTCATTTATTGTTATCTGCATGGTGGCTAAGATCTCTGCTCAACCATTGGGTTCATTCCTTGTCTCGAAATATTATAGGTGCATAGGCAGGATCTTGAAGGGTATGGAATCGTTTGGAGCCTAAGATTATGACTTTTAATCATTCTTCCTCTTGTTTAGCTACCTTACACATCCATAAATGACTCTCCTCATGCAACCATGAAGGTTCTGACTCTAAAGATTGAATTGACTCAGTTTCTTCAGGTGCTTTTATGGATGGTATTCCATTGTAGTGGGGGGTACATCAAGATGGGAATAGTCCTTGAGATTGACTTTGGTAGTCACTCCCAAATGTTGCAGGTACAAAGAGTTGGTTCCCCAATCTTATACGATTTGCAATTGTCGAATGAAAGGACGTCTCAAAATCATCTCGTAAGCATGATTCTTTCCAAACTCACAAATGGCGAAGGTGTGCTCAAACTCTAGACCACAAGTAGTGAGAGATATTCCTTCCAATAAACCTAAAGGTTTCTCAATATGAGCTTCAACTATTTACAACTTCATTCTCATGGGTCTTAGGGCTGGCTTAGCCCATTGTTTCCATAGGGAAGTGGTGGCAATGGCCACTCTAGAACCTGAGTCTAGGATTGCTTTTGTGGTGGAACCTTTCTAGGAGATAGGCAAATAAGTATTTCCCTCTTCTCCTTTGTGCATGTCTCCAATCCTTTCAATGGGTATGTCTGGCACTCTCTTGTGTGAATTTTCTTGAGAGTAGGTAATAGCTATCTTGAGTAACTTGTTTACTAAATGCTTCCATAACTCAGGTTTAACCTTCAACATCTCTTCTAAAGTGAGGTGACACTGCACTTTAGTGTTCTTTATCACAACAATGTTCCTAGGAATAATTGATTCTTCATTTCTTACTAGTATGGTGGGTCCTCTCATACTAATTGACTTTGCTTTCAAGGGACCATTGAGATTAGGTAATTTTAGCAAAGAATTAGATTCAAAGTTAGTATGTTCACTAGGCTTCTCCTCCTCTTGTTCACCATATATAGAGGGTATGTCTTGTGGGAAATGTTCTTGAGGATCATCTATCCTTGTGAGTACTTATGTATTGAAGAAAGATTCTCCTAGTTTGTAGTATTAGGCACTTGTGACAAGGATGGTTAGTATCTTCATGTGTTTTTAGGATACGATAGGTCCTCTTAGGATCATTCTTCTCCGTATTGGAAATCAAGTGTTCTAATGTCTCTAGTAATCCTTAAAAGTGTGGCTCTAGTTTCACTAGGTTGCTCCAATTGACATACTGAGGGTTTTCAAACATGGTTTGAGCCAATTCTACCATTTTTCATGCAGAGCTTGGTTCTCTTGATTTCTAGGTTTGCTCTGGATAGTTCTTACTCAATTCTCCCACCCAGGGTCCTTCTCTTAGTCTTGCTTGATATGCTTTGAACATCATATATAGATTCTCAGGTATAGGTTTGGCTAGGATAGATTCTAGTCTTGGAGTTTGGTTCTCCTAATTTGACCCTTGCGATACTAATTATAAGATTTTGGCTCTAGTCTCCTTTAAGCTTCCTTTTAGTTCACTTATTTTCTTACTCATTTTTCTCTTAAGTCTTTCTCACTGATTTTAAGGCTGATTTGCATGCCTCATTTGAGATGTCTGATTTGGGGCATTTGCATCATTATTGGACATTCAGTTTATGCAAGTTGATGGTGAATGGCTTTGTGTCAAACGAAATATATTGACACATTATTGCAGCGTTTTGGCCTTGAAGACTGTAAGCCTATTGCCACTCCTATGGAGACAGGTTTACGATTGAGTCTTCATGATGCTAGAGATGCATTTGATGTTGTTCTCTATCAGCAGGCTGTTGGATGCTTGATTTACTTATGCATTACTCGGTCAGATATTCACTTTGCTGTCTTACAGATGAGCAGATTTATGCATTGCCAAGGAGTCAAGCATTGGCAGGCGGTTAAGTGCATCTTTTGCTACTTGAGTGGTACTCGGCTACTAGGGTTGTCTTATCCCAAGGGGGGATCAGTACCGCCAGAGTTGCATGCTTTTTCTGACTCTGATTGGGCTAGTTGCTATGACACTCGTGTGTCCACTAGTGGCTTTTGCTTCATGCTTGGTAGCTCATGTATATCTTGGTTGAGCAAGAAGTAGCCTACTATGGCCACTTCCAGTTGTGAGGCTAAGTATAGGACAGCTTTCACAGCGACTGTTGAGTGTGTGTGGCTCAGATGCCTTATGGCTGATTTGGGTGTTGGTCAGTCTTCTGCCACCACCATCTTCACTGACAGTCAGAGCGCATTGGCAGTTGTGAGGAACCCTGTGTTCCATGCTCGTACTAAGCACATTGAGGTGCATTATCGCTATGTCAGGGAGAGGTTCTCTGCTGGGGAGATCAGCTTGGCATATGTGCCCATGCAGGAGAACATTGCAAACCTTTTCACGAAGGCTCTGCCTAGGGAGAAGTTTGAAGCTTTTCACAAAGCTTTGGGCTTACTTCCTTTTGTGGAGTGATTTCCACATAGCGTGGCACTTCCTTATACATGAGTGCCAGCTCCTTGTTCATCGCATCACTTCGCTTATATATATGCCTATTGCCCTAATGGGCTACTTATCTTTGTACATTCTCTAGTAATACATTCAGTATTGTGTGTTGTGCTCCAAGCTTCTTTCCCTTCCATTGCAAGGCCTGATAATGGTGTCCTAATGAAGCAAACTCTTTGCGAACTTGATGCATACATGAAAACATTTGTTGAAATGTGGTGTCTACTATTGAAGATGAAAATAATTATGGAGTGCTAAAAAATGTGTGTTGTTCAGTGTGTAATGCAAGGGGAATGGGGATCAGGTAAGGGAGTGTGGATGATGTGGTGATGGTGGAAAAATGTGTGGATGTGGTAACGTGAGTAGTGGTGATGGATGTGAGTGGAGGTGTGGTGGGTGGCAGAAATATCCATGTCACTAGAAGTTTGGTCTAGTAAACTGATCATGAATAGTGGTGTGATCGTGGGTGATTTTGTAGGTATAAACATTGGATTTACAAAGGTCGATGAATATGTTACATGAAAGGGTTCAAACATTGATTGATGAATAGGAGATGGTTGTGGTAGTGTGGTGGGGTTGGGGTATAGTATTGATGAAGGATTAATTGGACGATGTGGGGTGAAGAGAGGTTGTTGAGGGAAGGGGATACATGACATGGAAGGATCTAGGAAAGGGTTAATCGAGATTGGTTGGACACTTGAGGTGGTAAAGGATGTGGGTGATGTTGTGGATGGGGTAAGAAAAGGGTGAATTGGTTCTTGTGATACTACACTTAAGATAGGGTGGTCGAATCAAGATGAGCTACGGTGCACGGGTGAAACAAGATGTACAGGTGATTGGATTGTGGGTTTGGTCATAGAGGCAATGTCCGTAATGGTGGTGGGCAAGGGTTTCAATGGATGGGGTGGTGTGATGATGGTGTCGCCCTAGGCTGCCATATCTACAATAATCCATGCTTCTTGGTGACTAGAGGATTGGGTTTTGATTGGTATGTGAATGTATTCTTTGGCCCGTGACATTAATCTGACTCACGGAGGGTCAAAATGTGGTAGGGGCTTTCATTTGAGAAAGTGTAGTGCTTCAATTGTGCACACTGCCTAAACTAGTTCATTAAATGCATTGACAAAGGAAGTCTCGAATCCACTATTTGTGAATTCTCATTATAGAATCTCCTTACTTTGTTGTTCTATTATCTAACCCCTCGTCCAAACTGCTTGTATGTTCTTATATAACCTTTGGATCGCAATAGTGTATGCACCTGTATCGGAGTGTCATCCTCTCTGGTGATGTTATTGCCTTGAGTTTCGATTTGCTTCACCTCTTGTTCTTGTTGATCTTCAGTTTGCGGTTCTTGTCTTTGTTGATGCATGCCTTCTTCATCCTCTTCCTCTGAAACTGTTCTGTCATCATCATCCAAACTTGACACAGCTTGATCACCCTAATGTTTTGGTGGGGAACTAGGATAGCTCTGGTGTTCTAGTGGGGAACTAGGATAGCTCTGGTGTTTTGGCGGGGAACTAGGATAGCTTGTGAGAAGAATTTGGCCTCGAAGAATTGAAAATCACTTGAAAAGGCATCATGCATTTTGAAGTCAAATGTTGTATTAAGTGACTTTGCCTCTAAGTTAGGTATCGAAAAAGCAAATGCATCCAATCCGATAGTAGTTGTGACTTCCCTTGCTTCTGTAGCTGTGGCGGTTGTGGTGGTCACCATGGTTGCTTGAGAAGTTATAGATGCACTCCAGGTTCCTTCAGATGTGATGGGGCATGACAAACAGATTCTGATGGGAGCTATGGTTGTTTGTGGTCCTATTGGCGACTGTTGGGGTGAGGGTTGGTGTAAACCACAAGCCTACACATTTGGCTTGGAAGATATCATGAAGACTCTACATGCATGAAGAACCATAGGAACATATGCTAGTGATTACTTACCACTTTACCTCATTGTAAAAGTCAATTTGACTTAGAATCTTTTGTAATCACCTACCCGAATGATTCGTGGAAAAGTTAGTTCACTTGATTGAGAGAATATCTCCAAGTTTTTAGAAGCTTGATTAGAAGGAGCCAAGAATTTGAATTTGAATTCAAATTCTTACACATTTCACATAAAAGGTGAACATGAAAAGTCGCGAGGAGAGAGATCACTCCCGAGGTTCATTCTACTGTCATTGAGTGTGTGTGAGGACTAATCCATAGCCTACACCTCTCTACACCATTAGGCAATGCTAGTCATGCCAATGGGATTGTACACAAGTATTAATTTATAGATACATTTACATCATGAATCTCTGTGTTCACTGATAGTCTACTCCAAAGTCTGTCAACTTGTCAAGGGCATATCTCAGTCAATACTCCACCAAATTCAGTGATTCAAAGCTTGTTGAATTCAGCTCAAATTCATCTACATGGTGACAAAGTTTGAAGTGATTTCATTCAGCCAATTCAGAGAAATCGTCGTCGAGGTGCTCACTAGTCTATCTCTACTACAGTCCTAAAAAGTCGGGGGTATACCAAATCTTGCTAAATTAATTTCTCTTAGCATAGTTCATTATTTTACATCATTCCACTTGCAAATGGTAGCTTACTAAGATAATTGAATACCCCTAGAAGGAATTTTATCAATTGCTACAATTGTGGTCACACTGAGCAAAACATTGAGCAGGTGTCAAGACCAAAATAGAAGGTTTTCTTGACTTTGTGACTTCCAAAGTTATCTGTTTTGATCCAATCATTACAGACTTCATTTCCAAAGGACATAGGCCATTTCTTGGTGTCATTGGAAAGCTAAGGAAGTCTAATAATCAAGTCTGAAGCTAAAGAGGGCTGGTACAAAGCAGGTTTTAGCAGTACCTACTCAATCTCTTGGACCATCCATCCATCTTTCCCAACAAGGGTTGAGGGGATGGTGAGGCAGGTACTCGTAAACATGAAATTGTTCCCCTCATTTGCTTTTTAGTTCTTGACTTTGGTGTTTTATGAAACTTGGTAGATCCTTTAAATTTTAGTAACTCAACACTAGATAGGGCTTGCTTGATAAGATTGTCATAAGTCAAAAAAATTACCTTTGGGGAACTTCAATTAGCTTAACAAGCTATCAATCATGAGTGAAATCATCTAAAATGATGAACTATATGTAGAGAAATATGTTTAGCAAGTTAAGTATCCATCCCGACTTTAACGGGTCTTGAAAGTCACAGACCAGTGAGTAATGTTTGATTAATATTTGACAATTGAGTGAAGCATTATCAATGAAACTTTGTAGGATTAAAGTAAATAGTATGCTAAAGATTTCATGCTTTAAATCACACAAAATGATGCACTTATACAGCGAGAATTAGCTCAGGAAAATTCATTGTTCTGATAGAGTGTGATAGAGATATGAGAGTAAGAAGTAATGATCATGTATGAATTGAATCAAGTAAAAATACAATATCATTGGCAATAAAGCATTGCTCAATGAGTGATTGATGAGATGAGATCCTCTTCTCAATGAAAATACATGGAAATGATCTCTCAACCTCGAGATACACGCGGGCATTTCATATCCTCTTTTATAGCTTTTGTTGGAGCCAAGGATTTGAATTCAAATTCAAATCTCTACCAATAAAGTGCATCCTAAAGTATAGGATTGATTCTCTCTTGAATCAACTACCAAAACATATGAGATTATATGTTTCCTAACTCCTCATGGGTTTAGTGACCTTTTACAATGGTAATTTTAATCCAAAGTTACAAGAGGTTGTACATATGAAGCCTTCCAAATGTAATGTCAATAGATCAAACTTATGTGAGGTGATCAAGTGTGTAGGCTTGGGCTTAATTCCACCAACAGGTCCCTCAAGCCTAACATGCTTGATCTTTATTGCTCCTTGATCTCTTGCATCCCAATCATCAATTTGAACCTGTTCATCTTTGTTCCATCCAATGCTTTGGTGAGTAAATCTGCACATTGCAAATGAGTTGATACATATGATAATTGGATATCCTTTCTTAGCAATTTCTCTCTAACATAATGATATTGCACTTCAATGTGCTTAGTCTTGGCATGGTACACAAGATTAGAAGCCAAATGAAGTGAAGTAGTGTTATCTCCAAATATAATTGGAGTGTAGGAATGTATCTCCAAATCTGCATACAATTGCTTAAGCCACATGGCTTCCTGAGTTGCATTTGCCAAACCTCTATATTGTGCTTCTGTGAAAGATAAGGCCACGGTTGATTGCTTCTTGGATGACCAAGATATGAGCTTTGGACCTGCAAAAGATAGGTACCCTGAAGTGCACCTCATATCATCCTTGGAGCCAACCTAATATGCATCAGAATATAACTTTATATCTATGTCATAAGTAATGGGATAGAATAGTCTCTCATTCATTGTTCCCTTAAGATATTTAATCACCCTTTTTGTAGCTTCCATGTGTGACTTCCTTGGTACATGCATGAACTAACTTAATGTGCTCACAACATATGCAATATCTACTCATGTCAAAGTAGCATAATTAAGACTACCCACATGTTGATAGCTTGTAACATCTTCAAGTAGTTCACCTTCATGTGAACTTAGCTTATGGTTGATCTCCATAGGAATACATGCAACCTTAGTGTTATCCATCTTAAATTTTACCAACATATCATGTATGTACTTCCTTGTGTGATGAATATACCTGAATTTGTATACACAAGCTCTAAACCAAAAATAGGTTAATATTCTAGATCACTGATTTTGAGCTCCTTCATTAACTGAGTCTTGACCTACTTGATACCATCAGAATCATTACCTATAAGTATGATATCATCTACATAAACACATAAGTAGATGACCTCTGATTTATTCTTCTTAATAAATAAAGAAGAGTCTGCCTTGCTTGCCACAAAGCCTTGATCCTGCAAATAGGTAACAAGCCTATGGTTCCAAGCTCTAGGAGCTTGCTTGAGAGCATATAGTGCTTTTCTAAGTTTGCATACATACCCTGCTTTTTCTTCGTCTTCAAAACCTGGTGGTTGTGCCATATATACTTCTTTTGATATCCAACCATTTAAAAAATCATTCTTGACATCTTACTGATATAAATTCCAATTTTTGGATGTAGCAAGACTTACCAATACTTTGATTGTTGGCATCTTTGCCATAGGTGAAAATGTTTCTTCATAGTCTACTCCATGTATTTGGGCACATTCTTTTGCCACTAGTCTTGCCTTGTACCTGTTCATAGAACCATCAAAGTTCTTTTTAACTTTGCATATCAACCTTGAACCAATTACCTTCATATCTGCCTTCTTGGGAACTAGATCCCAACTATGGTTTTCCTGCAATGCTTCCACTTCTTCTTGCAGGGCTTCTCTCCACTCTTTCTTCTTGGCCTCTTCAAATGAAGAAGGCTCCTCTACCATGGAATCTTTAGTGATGTATACAGAGTGCTTTGTGACTAAGGATGTATCATATCCATACCTTATGGGCTTCTTACTTTCTCTTTGTGATCTCCTTAGAGCTTGATTGGAAGATTCGGGTAGATTCTCTAATTTCTTGCATTTGACCTTATCTCTTGATTTCCAAGCTTTGAAATCAATCTCCTCCTCATCTTCTGAGTTGATATCCTCTGCTTGGTGTTGGTCTTCTTGAGTTAGGGTTGGAAATTTGACTTTCTTGCAATCATCTTCAAACAAAGAAATATTCTCATCAAATACTACATCCCTACTAACTATGAATGCCTTGTTAGTGGGATTATAAAGTCTATATCCCTTTTGATTATGATCATATCCAATAAATACACATTTCACAGCCTTAGGGTCAAGCTTCCCTCTTATTTGTGATGGGATGTGTGCATAGTTACCAACAATTAGGACTTTGATTGCAGTGGCCACATCAAGGAAATGGAGGTTATATCAGTTGGATGTAAAGAATGCTTTCCTCAATGGAGAGCTTGAAGAAGTAGTCCACATGAGCCATCCTCAAGGATTTTCTAGTATGAGGTACCCAAATCATGTTTGCAAGCTAAGGAAATCATTATATGGACTAAAGCAAGACCCAAGGGCCTATAATCAGAGGTTAGTTGATTACTTATCAAGTTGTGGATTTTCAAAGAAAGTGTTGCAGATCCATCACTTTACATGAAGAAGCAAGGAGACAAGATGATATACATATGCATCTATGTGGACGATTTGATGATGACATGAAGTGATATTGCAGGTATTAAAGATATCAAATCAAAGCTAGGAAAGGATTTCAAGATATCATATCTTGTAACACTAAAGTACTTCTTGGGAATAGAGGTAATCTATGCACACAATGGCACCTTCTTGATTCAAAGAACATACTTGTTGGATGTGCTATATTAGTTTGGTATGAGTGGTTGTAAGCCTTTTTCTCAACCCAAGGAGCCCAATACAAAGTTGATTGCAGGTCAAAGAGAGGCTATACAAGATATTACACTATATGAAGCATAATTGGTTCATTAATTTATGCTACATTCACTAGATCTGACCTTGCATATGTAGTAGGTGTTCTGTCTCAATTTTTGCATGCACCCACTCATGATCATCTTAAGGTAGCTAGAAAAGTTCTTAGATACATCAAGCACACCATCAACCAAGGTCTATTTTACTCATATGATGCTAATCTAAGTGTTAAAGGATATAGTGATGTTGATTGGGCAGGTAGCAAGGATGATCGAAGGAGTACATCAGGTTATGTTTTTATGATAGGTACAAAAGTGATCTCTTGGAGCTTAAAGAAGCAACCCACTCTTGCTCTTTCATCCATAGAGGCTGAGTACAGAGGTTTAGAATTGGCTACACATGAGCTATTATGTCTTAACAAGCTACTTAAGGACCTTGATGTGAAACTGGAAGATTTTCCTCTTTATGGAGACAACATTTCAAGCATCTACCTAGCTAACAATCCCATGTTTCATGCAAGGAGCAAGCACATAGAGGTTCATTACCATTTCATTAGAGAAAAGGTGATGGAAAAGGAGCTAGATATAATGTATGTGAACACTAAAATGCAGGTTGCAGACATGATGACAAAGGTTCTTGAAGGTACAAAGCTTGGAGGATTCAAAGAAGCAATCGACATAAGAGACATAAGATGAAGCAACAAAGGACAAAGACTTGAGATTGAGGGGGAGTGTTGAAAGTTTTTTATTTCAAGCTCAAGAGTGTGCCCCAAATTGAACCTTCCACATCATCCACAATCAAAGGAGGATGAGTTCGATGAGTTGGAGGCATCAAATAATGTTTATAATGGAAAGAACTTGGTTAGAGAAGATTTAGCTCACCTCTTGATGTGATTGGACCTCATTTTTTGATATGTATATGCTTTTGATTGGTTAAAGAGGTTGGTAAGTGACCTTCAAAGCCTCTAATGAGTTGTATTATGACTTACTTCCCAAGCTTCCCCCTTGCTTAAGCACACCCTCTACTAGCTATTCTCTCCATATTTTGCAAAAATTTCACTTTTACACACTCTATCTCTCTAGATGATCTTGACAGGCCCCCTGACCTTATAATCGTTGTTTATCCTTCATCCCGATTCCATTTACAATGAATTTTATCTTATTGGAAAGCTTATAAGTTCTACTTTCATTGGTATAAGTATCGGGTTCAGTGCCTACACATGTGCAGAGAAATTTCTAGAATAGTGTTTGTGTAGTTAGCTAATACTCTATGAAGAGATCAAATTATCTACATTGTTGCAGCTGGTTCAGGCATCATCAAGTATCCAAATGGAGTGATTTTACTCTCGTTTGAAAGCTCTTTAAATCTAGTTGAAGCTTGGAAAGTTTCATTTTCAATATCTCCATGTACTGAGAGAAAATCAGAAAATACAGAGCCTATGTCTGAAAAATTTCAGGATCCTAGGAGGGTTCATTTACTTTCACTGTGCACATAGGAGTGTTTATCCTCCAACTTGTGCCATGTGCCATGGGTGTGAGTTGTTGAAACTACATCAAGAATGGTTTTCTAGAAGCCTTGGGTAGGAGACTTTGCAAAAGATGCATGTTGATATATTTAGATTGCGATGTGTATGAACACGCTTAGGACTTTCGGGGCACTTTTTTTTTCCCTCTTTATGAGTTTTTTTTTCCCACGGGTAGCTGTGAACCATCTTTTCATGAGCAATGTATGTTTTCACTAGACTCAGATATATGGTACATGGATAGTGGGGCAACCAAACATATTACCTTGCAGTGAAGTTTCTTTAGTTCACTTGAGCCTACCCCTATAGGAAATACTATCACATGCACTCAAAACTCGTGTTATCATGTAATGGGAGTGGTAAGATCATTGAATTCTACTGATGGTAGTTCTTTCACATTGTTAGATGCTTTATATGTGCCACGGATCAAGAAATATTTGTTATCAATTTCAACAACACCTCATCAATATATACAACAATGATCAAGATTACATCATCTGCATACATAACATATAAGGTGCCCTTAGTTGGCCTGTTCTCAAAACCATGTGCAACCAAGTAGACATGTATCTTTTCATACCAATCATGTGGTTCTTGCTTCAAACCATATAATGCCTTTTTTAGCTTGCAAAATTTATTTTCATGCCCTTTCTACACAAAACCATGGGGCTAAAATACACACACTTCTTCATGTAAGTCACCATTCAGAATTGCAATTCTAATGTCCAACTAATGTACATTCCAAACCATGATGAGATGCAAGTGCACAAATGCTACCAACAGTGGTCATTCGGCATGCGAAAACAAAGGTCTCATCAAAATCCTCCTCTCTCTTGAACATAACCTTTTGCAACAAGCCTTGCCTTATACCTATCAACTATTCCATCATGCTTACATTTTAACTTGTATACCCATTTAGCACCAATGGTCTTTTTTCCCAGAGGAAAATGACATGAAAACCAAGTAGCATTCCTCATAATAGCATCATATTGTAATTGCATAACAACCATCCAGTTTTTTGAATTTTGTGCTTCATCACAAGAAACAGGCTGATTCTAGTCACAAAGACCAGAGGGAGCCATTGTATAGCAACTTGAAACAAAGGAAACATTGTGTGCGCCTAAATGGGTACAATATGATAAAGGTGCATCTAAGTTGCTATCTCTCAAAGTCTGCACTAGCCATTTAGGCAAGTTCTATGAGGAGGTGATGAGTAATTCCCAGTGATGAGTTGGTGGTTGCAACAAACCTACTTTACACCAGCCAATATAACTCCAAGGATGCTTAGTAGGCTTCCTTAGCTTTTGAAACGTGTATAAATAGCCATCAAGTCCTTTTGTAAGGAATGTGAAGAACGTTTTATTTTGGGGTGAGAAGGTCTCAGTGCTATGCATAGAGCTCCAACCTTGGTATGAATTGACTAGAGAGCTTTTTCACGAATCTAATTGAAGTGTATAGCTTACTAGAGCAAGTTATTTAAGATTTAAGCTACACCATACAAGGAGAAATAAATCTATCAAGTCTAGGGGGTCACCCTTACTTTTCAGGATCTAGAAGATATGCAGACACAATCAACTTCTCATATTCATATCTTGAGATTTACTAAACCAAAGCTGATGAAATTTGATATGTAGATACGAGACACTTCACTCTAACTATTGAAGTTAAAGTATACCAAAAGGATGCTCTCATGCAGATAAATAAACTAAACAAGCCACTCTATTTATGAAAGTACTAAAGCAAAATGAAGAGAACAACCTACTCAATGAGATGTATCAAAATATGAATGCTATTACACATATGATATAGAGGGAGTGTAGAGGACCACAACTACATGATGTGAGCTCAATGTAGGTTTGAGATTGTATCAAATTTTCTTTGTCTCTTCGATTAAGAGCCATGTGTATTTATACACATTTTTTAATTTGAACTTGGTAGATAGCTCACCTAAAAGTGATCCTACATTTGGAGAATGATTTGAACTATATTCCAACTACTAGAGTCATGGAATGGGCTCCCTAATATTATGAGATTTCATCTCCACTGTTTGCTTTTACATTTATCCAAGATAAATACAAGGAAATTAGCTAGCATGAGTTCTTATGTGAGTCTCTCTATGTAGAGTGACTTATCTGTGTAGTCCTAAAAGCTTAGCAAAGCTCTTAGTCTTGCTAATTGCACCAACAACTCTCACTCAAGCCTAAGAAGCTTGAGTTTTTTATCTTTTGATATTTCTTGCAATCCAATCATTGATTTGAATCTGTTTAGCTTGCTTCCATCCAATGCCTTTGTCATCATGTCTACACATTGCTGATGAGTTGATACACATGAGAGTTGAATCTCTTTGCTTATAATTTTTTCCCTAACATAATGATAATTTACTTCTATGTGTTTGGTCTTGGCATGATAGATTGGGTTAGCAACAAGATGTAAAGAACTAATCTTATCTCAAAAGATGTGTGGAGTACAAGTCTTTAGCCCTAAATCAGAATATAAGGTTTTAAGCCACATTGCTTCTTGTGTAGCATTTACAATTCCTCTATACTTAGCCTCTATTGATGAGAGTGCTACAGTGGGTTGCTTCTTTGAAGACCATGAAATCAACTTGCTACCCACAAAAGTAAGATATCCTAATGTGCATCTCCAATCATCTTTACAACTTTCCCAATCCGCATCAGAAAAAAGTTTGACATCTATATCAGATTTGTATGGATGATAAAATCCTTTATTGATTGTGCCCTTTAGGTATTTAAGAATTCTCTTGGATGCTTCCATATGAGATTTCCTTGGGGTATGCATGAACTGGCTCAACACACTTATTCGATAGCATATATCTACTCTAGTTAATGTAGCATAATTTAGTTTTGAACCAGACTTTGATAACTAGCCATATCTTCAATTAACTCACCTTCATGAGCAGGCAACTTCAGATTTACCTCCATGGGAGTACCTCCAACCTTTGTATTCTCCATTTTGAACTTAGAAAGCATACCTTTAATGTATTTCCTCCATGTGGGAAACATACCTATCTGTGTATATACTACTTCCAAACCTAGGAAGTATGTGATCAATCCAAGATCACTCATCTTAAACTCTTCCTTCATTTGAGATTTGATCCTTCTGATCCTTTTGCATAATTACCTATGATTATAATGTCATCAACATAAACACATAGATATATGACCTTTGATTGGCTCCTCTTTATAAAGAGGGAAGGATCTCCCTTGCTTACATTGAAACATATATCCTACAAATAAGTGACAAGTCTATGATTCCACG
>MU260415.1:92500-100000 GCA_020310875.1 Ceratopteris richardii
GCATGTTGATATATTTAGATTGCGATGTGTATGAACACGCTTAGGACTTTCGGGGCACTTTTTTCCCTCTTTATGAGGTTTTTTTCCCACGGGTAGCTGTGAACCATCTTTTCATGAGCAATGTATGTTTTCACTAGACTCAGATATATGGTACATGGATATTGGGGCAACCAAACATATTACCTTGCAGTGAAGTTTCTTTAGTTCACCTGAGCCTACCCCTATAGGGAATACTATCACATGCACTCAAAACTCGTGTTATCATGTAATGGGAGTTGGTAAGATCATTGAATTCTACTGATGGTAGTTCTTTCACATTGTTAGATGCTTTATATGTGCCACGGATCAAGAAATATTTGTTATCAATTTCAACAACACCTCATCAATATATACAACAATGATCAAGATTACATCATCTGCACACTTAACATATAAGGTGCCCTTAGTTGGCCTGTTCTCAAAACCATGTGCAACCAAGTAGACATGTATCTTTTCATACCAATCATGTGGTTCTTGCTTCAAACCATATAATGCCTTTTTTAGCTTGCAAAATTTGTTTTCATGCCTTTTCTACACAAAACCATGGGGCTAAAATACACACACTTCTTCATGTAAGTCACCTTTCAGAATTGCAATTCTAATGTCCAACTAATGTACATTCCAAACCATGATGAGCTGCAAGTGCACAAATGCTACCAACAGTGGTCATTCGGCATGTGGAAACAAAGGTCTCATCAAAATCCTCCTCTCTCTTGAACATAACCTTTTGCAACAAGCCTTTCCTTATACCTATCAACTATTCCATCATGCTTACATTTTAATTTGTATACCCATTTAGCACCAATGGTCTTTTTTCCCAGAGGAAAATGACATGAAAACCAAGTAGCATTCCTCATAATAGCATCATATTGTAATTGCATAACAACCATCCAGTTTTTTGAATTTTGTGCTTCATCACAAGAAACAGGCTGATTCTAATCACAAAGACCAGAGGGAGCCATTGTATAGCAACTTGAAACAAAGGAAACATTGTGTGAGCCTAAATGGGTACAATATGATAAAGGTGCATCTAAGTTGCTATCTCTCAAAGTCTGCACTAGCCATTTAGGCAAGCTCTATGAGGATGTGATGAGTAATTCCCAGTGATGAGTTGGTGGTTGCAATAAACCTGCTTTACACCAGCCACCAAGGATGCTTAGTAGGCTTCCTTAGCTTTTGAAACGTGTATAAATAGCCATCAAGTCCCTTTGTAAGGAATGGGAAGAACGTTTTATTTTGGGATGAGAAGGTCTTAGTGCTATGCATAGAGCTCCCAACTTGGTATGAATTGACTAGAGAGCTTTTTCACGAATCTAATTGAACTGTATAGCTTACTAGAGCAAGTTATTTAAGATTTAAGCTACACCATACAAGGAGAAATAAATCTATCAAGTCTAGGGGGTCACCCTTACTTTTCAGGATCTAGAAGATATGCAGACATAGTCAACTTCTCAGATTCATATCTTGAGATTTACTAAACCAAAGCTGATGAAATTTGATATGTAGATACGAGACACTTCACTCTAACTATTGAAGTTAAAGTATACCAAAAGGATGCTCTCATGCAGATAAATGTTGGGTGTGTGTAGAAGTGCGAGAGACACACAAGAAGCACACACAAAGGAGCACAAATGCAGCAAGACACACGAAGAAGACGATGGCTGGAATAGCTCTCTCTATTGATCGATGAACTGAACTGAAGTGTGAGCTGAATAATATCCCTAAGTACAAAGTACCACCACATATGAGAGTATCAAGTATGTGGTAACATGGGGAAAAAACCTCTAGCCAGCACTAGAGTAAAACGTGCCCATGTATAGGGAAAAGGTTCACATCAAAGCTACTCGAGGAACACATAAGTGAACAAACCCCCCTGGAGCGAATGATGTGAACACATACAAAGAGTGACAGATCAACCCCCACAAGGTAACAAGCCTAAAGCTTTGTGAAAAGCTTCAAACTTTCCCGTGGAAGAGCTTTGGTGAATATGTCTGCCACATTATCTTGTGTAGGCACATATACCAAATCAATATCTCCTGTATGAAGGCACTCTCTCACATAGTGATAATGCACCTCAATATGTTTGGTCCGTGCATGAAACACTGGGTTTCGTGCAACAGCCAAAGCACTCTGACTATCTATGAGAATATGCGTAGCAGCATCAATCTCCATGCAAAGATCCATCAATAGGCGTCTTAGCCATATACACTCCACTGTAGCTGTGAAAACTGCCCTGTACTCAGCTTCACAACTCGATGTCGCCACTGTAGGTTGCTTCTTACTCAACCAAGATATGCATGAGTCTCCAAGGAAAAAGCAATTACCACTAGTGGACACGCGAGTATCATAACAACCAGCCCAATCACTATCTGTAAAAGCATGCAAGCATGGCTGGACATCTCTGCCATAAAAGAGACCTAAGCTCAAAGTGCCTCGAAGATATCTAAACACACGTTTCACCGCTTGCCAATGCTTAGTGCCAGGGCTATGCATGAATCGACTCAACTCGGAAACTGCATACTGTATATCCAGCCTTGTGTTGCATGCATATATAATACATCCCACAGCTTGCTGATAAAGAGAAGTGTCAAATGCATCACTGGAATCCTCAACTGAGAACCTGAATCCTGTCTCAACTGGTGTGGAAACTGGCTTACAATCCTCAAAGTCAAAACGCTGAAGTAGTTTTTCAACATACTTTGCTTGATGCATAACAATTCCCCCCTCAACGGATACAAACTGGATGCCAAGATAGTAGCTCAAAAGACCAAGATAAGTGACATCAAAAGTATGCTCCAAATCAGCCATAAGAATGTCAAGTTTTGCAGCACATGACCTAGTCAAGAGTATGTCATCGACATAAAGAACAAGCACTATAAGATCAGCCCCATTTTTTCGTACATAGAGTGTGCTTTCAATCGGACTACATGTGAAGCCAAGAGCAATCAAGTGCTTATGTATTTTGTCATACCATGCACGTGGAGCTTGCTTGAGACCATACAATGCTTTATGCAAGCGACAAACCATATGCTCTTTCCCTTTCATAGCAAATCCAGGAGGTTGCTTCACATAGACCTCTTCTTGCAAATCTCCATTCAAGAAGGCTGTTTTTATGTCCAATTGATGCACTTTCCAACCTCGATGGGCAGCCAATGCAACCACGGTACGAATGGTAGTCATGTGTGAAGTAGGTGCAAAAGTTTCCTCATAGTCAATGCCATATTGTTGCGCATATCCTTTGGCAACCAATCTAGCTTTGTAGCGATCAATGCTACCATCATATTTTCTCTTAATCTTATAAACCCACTTTGTACCAATGGCATTCTTTCCTTTTGGCAATTCACATGACTCCCAAGTACCATTCCTATGTATGGAATCCATTTCTGATTGCATAGCACTCATCCATTGTGGATCGTCACATGCATCTTCAAAAGAAAGTGACTCTTCATTACATGCTGTAGCAATAAGAGAATAATCCACAAAATTACTTGATGCATGGTGAGAGCTTGACCTTGTTCTACCAAGTAAAGGTGCACTCAATTTGCTGTCCTGCAAAGTTTGTTTCAGCC
Source organism: Ceratopteris richardii (assembly GCA_020310875.1). Lineage (NCBI taxonomy): Eukaryota > Viridiplantae > Streptophyta > Polypodiopsida > Polypodiales > Pteridaceae > Ceratopteris > Ceratopteris richardii. Next base: position 96,109 of record MU260415.1, read on the forward strand.
ACTTTTGCATAGATTGTGCACTCTTGATAGACATGCGTTCATTATGTAAAACGTCTTCAATATGTACATCATGCGTGGGCTGAATTTCATGCTCAATTTCAGCCATATTTTGTCGCATATGTTTAGCCATATGTGGCTGGAAATTTCCAACAGTTTTGACATTTTTTGGTTGAATTATTTCAGCCATGTTTGGCTGAAAATTATCCACATTTTCAGCCCTATTTGGCTAGAGTTTCTCAGCCCTTTGAACCTCAGTTGGCTGGTCTACATGGCCATAGTCAAGCGCACCATTTTGGAACAAAGGCATGAGTGTATCGAACACATCTTGTGAGCTAACTGTTGGCAGTTTTTTGCATTCAAGTAGAGGGAAAACTGAATTTTCAGCAAATACCACATCTCGACTCACAATAGTTGTGTTCGTCAATGGATGGTACAACCGATATCCCTTACTTTCAGCACTATAACCAACAAATATATATTTCTTTGCCTTGTCATCAAGTTTGTGACGTTGTTGTGATGGCACAAGAGCATATGCCAAACAACCAAACACACGCATATGACTAACCATAGGCTTATGACCATTCCAAGCCTCATAAGGAGTGATGACTCTCAATGCTTTTGTAGGGTGGCGATTCGACACATAATTTGCACACATGACCGCTTCCATCCAAAACTTATGAGGAAGATGCTTTCCTTTAACCATACATTGTGCCATTTCAAGTAAAGTTCTATTTTTACGCTCGGCAACACCATTTTGTTGAGGTGTATATGGCACCGTACATTGGTGTGAAATACCTCTTTCACGAAGAAAAACATTAAACTCATGTGACATGTACTCACCACCACGATCCGTGCATAGAGTCAAAAGCTTTTGTGAAGAAAAATTTTCAGCCATAGCTAAAAATGCTTTGAAGCAAGAAAATACCTCATTCTTTGCTTTCATAGGATACACCCATGTATGGCGAGTAGCATCATCAATGAAGGTAACAAAATATACATGCTTCCCAAAAGATGGAGTCTTGACCGGACCACATACATCACTATGAACAAGTTGCAATTTTCTTGTAGTGTGTGTGTGACTATCTTTTGGAAAAGAAGCATGATGCATTTTTCCAAGAATGCAACCTTCACATGCATGCTTTTCAATGGACTCAAGTGTAGGCAAGCCAATAACCATGTCCTTCTTTTGCAAGTAGAGCAAACTATTGAAGTTTAAATGACCAAAACGAGCATGCCAAAGCTCCATTTCAGCCATGGAAGACGTATGAGCAACCAAGGCATTCGAGGCAGCCCTCTTGTATGTATCCATGCGATACAAACCATCACATAATGTACCGGACATCACGATAACATCGCCATTGCTGAAATCATGAACCATACACTTATCATCAACAAAGTGTACATGAAGTCCTGCTTTGGCAATCAATGGAACTGAAATTAAGTTCTTCTTAATACCGGGCACATACAATGCATTTTTCAAGAGAATCACACCTCCATTTGCAGCCGTAAGCTCAATTTCTCCTACTCCAATGATAGGATAAGAGGCATTGTTTGCACACACCACATGTCCTCCTTTAGGTGCATCTTTCAAAGAGGCAAAAAATCTTTTGCATGATGTTATGTGCTTTGAAGCACCACTATCAAAGAACCAATCTGAATCAGCCTCACTCACAACCATGCATTTAGAATGTAAAGAAGCATCATAATGACATGTAACAACACATGCCCAAAAATCTTGAGCCATGTTAGCTTCATCATTCTTTGCATTTGCTGAATTTTCAACAATAGACATGCCGGATTCCTTCTTCTTTTCATTGCGTTTAGCAAGCTTTCTACACTCATCAATAGTATGACCAGCCTTCCGGCAATATTTGCATCTCTTCTTCTTTTGCAAATCACCATCATTAGAGGAATGAGTGGAAGAGGAAGCTTGAGGCTTTGGTTTTGATGAACCAAAAGCTGAACCATACTTGCTTTTCCCCTTTTGTGAGATAGCAAGTGCTTGCGTTCCCTCAATCAAACCACTCCTATTCACTCTAATTGCTCTTCTTGCAAAAGAAGAGACACAACCTCATCAAATGCATACATATTAGGATTTCCTTTTGCAACCAAACGGAGTGTAGTAGCAAAGCTTTGAAAGGATTCTGGTAATCCTTTCAACAATGTAGAAATGAGTGATGCATCCGGAATGATCTCATCTATGTTTGCCAATTGCTCTTTCAAGTCATTGATGCGTGTCGCATACACATCCACTGACTCATTTTCAGCCATACATACATCCTCAAGTTGCTTCCTCAAGTATGCAACACGTGCTTCATTACGCACGGCATACAAAGAAGCAAGAGTGTCCCATGCCTGTCGTGATGTAGAACATGACCGAATGTGTGGAACTATATGACGCTTCACTGAAAGTGCAATCAAAGCATGAGCTTGAGCATCTTTTCCATCCCATCTAAGCTGCTCCTGTGTAAGTGGAGAAGGAGAAACCACTGTACTCGAAGAAGAAGCTCCATCTGTGATGGTAGACTGTGAAGTAGAAGCACCTGCCGGTCTTCGATCTACATATGCCACTATGTTCCAAAGTTGTTTTGCAACAAGAACGTGCTTCATCATGTAAGACCACATCGGATAGTTGGTCCCATCGAGCTTATCTTCAGCTTGAAGCATGCCAAACAAGTCATTGCTGCCCGCCATTTCACTAAGGAACAAGAATGTGACAAAATCTTCACTTCGACGAAAACTGAAATGAGTGCTGAAATTTCAGCTCACAAACTGTCACTCTGATGGCGATTCTGACTGCACGAATGGCTTTGAAATGGGGGTAAAACCCCAGCGCACCTGCTGGAAATGTTTCCGGGCTGTTGAAATTCACACTTCTATGCTCTGAAGTCAATTTGCACTGTTAAAGTGCACGAGCGCCGCGACGCGAAAAACCGAAACTTGAGAAGAAGCTGAACCTGCTCTGATACCACTGTTCGGTGTGTGTAGAAGTGCGAGAGACACACAAGAAGCACACACAAAGGAGCACAAACGCAGCAAGACACACGGAGAAGACGATGGCTGGAATAGCTCTCTCTATTGATCGATGAACTGAACTGAAGTGTGAGCTGAATAATATCCCTAAGTACAAAGTACCACCACATATGAGAGTATCAAGTGTGTGGTAACATGGGGAAAAAACCTCTAGCCAGCACTAGAGTAAAAAGTGCCCATGTATAGGGAAAAGGTTCACATCAAAGCTACTCGAGGAACACATAAGTGTAACAATAAATAAACTAAACAAGCCACTCTATTTATGAAAGTACTAAAGCAAAATCAACAAAAGAACCTACTCAATGAGATGTATCAAAATATGAATGCTATACATATGATATAGAGGGAGTGTAGAGGACCACAACTACATGATGTGAGCTCAATGTAGGTTTGAGATTGTATCAAATTTTCTTTGTCTCTTCGACTAAGAGCCATGTGTATTTATACACATTTTTGAATTTGAACTTGGTAGATAGCTCACCTAAAAGTGATCCTACATTTGGAGAATGATTTGAATTATATTCCAACTACTAGAGTCATGGAATGGGCTCCCTAATATTATGAGATTTCATCTCCACTGTTTGCTTTTACATTTATCCAAGATAAATACAAGGAAATTAGCAAGCATGAGTTCTTATGTGAGTCTCTCTATGTAGAGTGACTTATCTGTGTAGTCCTAAAAGCTTAGCAAAGCTCTTAGTCTTGCTAATTGCACCAACAACTCTCACTCAAGCCTAAGAAGCTTGAGTTTTTTATCTTTTGATATTTCTTGCAATCCAATCATTGATTTGAATCTGTTTAGCTTGCTTCCATCCAATGCCTTTGTCATCATGTCTACACATTGTTGATGAGTTGATAC
>MU260415.1:107500-162500 GCA_020310875.1 Ceratopteris richardii
AGGATGCTAAAATTTTAATTCTAGATAAAATATTTGATTATGATGTTACTAATACACGTATAGGTAATCAATATCATAGATATTTACTTAAATATAAAAATCACTCACTTGAAGAATCTCAATGGATTCATAAGACATCACTAACTCCACATTATGATCATTTGATTTCTGCATATCATTCACAGTCACATTAAATTCCAGTTTTCCAATTCCATGCATGTGTTTTTACATGGAACATGCTTATGATTGTTCAATGATGGGACATGTGACTCACCATCCATGTCTACTTTATTTTTATCGACTGAGGTTAGTTGCTCGTCAACTGGGAGGCATGTTATACTTTATGAATAATGGAATGTTATATGGATTTTAATGTCTTGAGGGTTTTAATGTGATTAGTGTTTTGATTTAGCAGGTAAAGGCTCATGAGGGTGTGAACGCGCATGGACTTATTCAGATATTTAGAAGATAGTATTTTAGTTATTTTTTGTAAAAATAATAGATCGCTTTAGAAAGCAATATTTTTGTAAAAATAGTAGATTGCTTGAAAAGCGATAATTTTGTAAATAAACCAGATTTTTATAAACACTCACTTTTCGAAGTACTACCCTCATATATCTTCTATTCAAGATTTAATGAAAAATACCTACAAATACACATGCTCTGATAGACTCATCCATCATAGTATGTGGGGGGAGATTGTACCCAATCTGGTGTCAAGTCTCTTGTCTCTTTGTATTCTCTGAGTAATTTTGTGAGATTTCATTTCTCTACTTTCCTTTGTGTACGTGTGTCTATGGGATCCAATCAACACTTCCACTTTCAAAGCCTCTACCTTTGCCTCTTCCTCTTCCTCTACCAGATTAGAATACCTGCTTAGAACTAGGTTTTCCTTAGGAGTTTGAGTCCTCACCAAGATTATTTTCTTCAATTATCAACATGGACACCAGATCAGCAAAATTCAGACTATTTTCCCTACTCTGAATAGACATTCTAAATTGCTTATATGTAGTTCCTAAATCACGAAGGCACACTTCCACCCTGTCATCATCAGCTACATTCATGCCAATAGATGCAAGCAACTCACATATGCTTTTGATTCTCAGGGTTTAGTCACTTATTGAGATGCTCTTTTTCTCTAGCCTATGCAACTTGTTCTAGAGCTTCAATTTTTGTTCCTTTGTATTGGTCTTATACAATGTGACCAAACTGTTCCAAGCCTTTTTTGGTGTTTTGGTATCCTAAATGTGCCAAATCATGCTATCTTGTACCCTAATAGACAACAAATACATTACCTTTCATGCTCCTTGATTCCATTCTTCATATATCTTAACTAAGTTTGCAATTAGATTCCTCTCTGGTAACTGCGGAGAATTTTATTTTCATTCTCTCCTTTGATGTACTTCTTGTGGCCTTTTCCCATCAAGAAATTCATCATTCTGAATCTCCAAGCATGGAAGTTGTTCTTGTCCAGCTTATTGCTCATAAGGTGAATCATTCTATCAACACCCTTGATGTATGAAACATCAAAAGAAATGAATTAATGTGACACTAGACAACCTCTATGGTCACCATTAACTCAATGCTTCTCCAAACTTTGAGAAATAGCAGCCAAAACTGAGAACTTTACTTCTTCAGAAATTTCTAGTCATTGAAATGACATACCTTCACTCTTTTGCTTATTTCTCTTAGAACAAGTACTATTTTTCCAAGATCCATTAGGGATGAAGATAGACGAGAAGAGATTTCCAATGAGCTATTATTTCCTAAACACTTTGCACTAGACACCAAGTTATGACCTTCAAAAGCTGACCTTGTCTGAGCTACCAAAATAGGGAACCTTTCCCGTTTAAGCAAAAATTATGTCCTTCTATTGCAAATTCGATGCCTAGCATCGATTTGCTGCATAAAAATCAACTTCTTAGCACGAATTTGATGCCGGCCATCAAATTCCCGCAATAAAATCTCATATTTTCAAACATGAAATCATCAAGTGAATCATATGTATAGAAAATAAGGAGTTATCAACTACAACTCAATGCCAAGAATCGAGTCAATCCAACAACCTCGTATTTTGAAATACTTTACAGCAATAGTTGAAGCATATAGATAGAACAATGACTTATCATCTTAGTCTTGATGCCACACATCAACTTCCTTGGGAAACTTGAACTTTTGAGATCATTACACAATAGGAAAAGTCTGGAGATGGAAGAGAGAGTCTCATACACAAAACTTTAATTAGTTCTTCTCATAGCTATGAAAAACTCAAAAATTTATGGGTGCTTTCTTACTCAAAGAAGCCCGACTGTTTCTCAGTCATACAAAATGAACTCTAGATCTCAACCTCTCATTCTCACATTCTCACCACGTCTGTTGATACTAGGTAACTTATATAGATTTTCTTGACTTTTGAAAATCCTAGAACGAAAGTTAAGTCTAACTTTACAAATATAGTACATGTGTGAAATTATCCCTTCACATATGCATGTGCTTTTCTTCTTAGACTTTGACCTTCAACTTTATGTCCAATTTGTGATTGATTCTTCAACAACTCCCCCTCAATCACTAATTTACATTCTCTATTTCTTCATATCATCTTCTTTTCTTTTTACTCCTTCCATGCTTTTGAATCTGCTGGTCTTCACACCATCCAAGCTCTTTGTCATTATATCTGCTATCTGATCCTTTGTAGAAATGTACTCCACTTCAATTTCTTTCTCCATTACCTTTTCTCTCAGGAAATGACACTGTATCTCTATATGTTTTGTTCTTGCATTAAATGCTGGATTTGCTACAAGATAAAGTGAGTTGATGTTATCTCCATGTATTGTAGGTATACCTTGATTAATGCCCAATCGTTTGAATAATGTATGCATCCATATGACCTCCTTAGCTGCTTCTACAAGTCCTTTGTACTCAACTTCAGTTGATGATAATGCTACTAGATGTTGTTTCTTTGAACACCAACTTACAAGCTTATCACCAATGTATATCATGTAGCCATGAGTTGCTTTTCTCTCATCTTGATTACCTGCCCAGTCTGAGTCATTATAGGCTCTAAACTTCAAATTTGAATTAAAAGTATAATATAATACTTCCTTTATGGTTCCTTTGATATATCTGAGAACTCTTTGACCTGCAATCCAATTTGGATCCTTTGGACAATGCATGAATTGTGACAGAACTCCCACTGCATAACTAAGATCAGGTCTTGTTAGTGTAGCATAAATCAAACTACCCATAAGAGATTGATACTTCCTCATATCATTGTATTCGACACCATCATATTTACTGAGCTTGTGATTGACTTCAAGTGGAGTTGAAGCTTCTCCGCAATTTTCAATACCAAACTTCTTCAATAGGTTTAGAAGACATCTTTCTTGTGATACATATATGCCATGATCTTTATAAGTGACTTCCATTCCAAGAAAATATGATAGCTTTCTTAGTTCATTGATCTTGAATTCTTTCTCAAGTAATCTCTTTACCTCCTTGATTCCTTCATTTGAAGTACCTGTGATTATAATGTCATCTACATAAATACAAATGTAGATTGTACCTTCATCTATTCTTTTGATGAGTAGACTTGGATCTGCTTTTGAACTTTGATATCTAAGATCATTGAGATACTTCACCAATCTATATTTCCATGCTCTTGTAGCTAGCTTCAATCCATAGAGTGCTCTTCTCAATTTGGAAACAAAAATTGGATACCGAGAATCTATAAACCCTTGAGGTTGCTCCATGTATACCTCATCTGATATGTATCCATTCAAAAAAGCATTCTTTATGTCTGATTGACTTAGAGTCCATCCTTTTTAACCTGCAATAGCAATGATTGTCCTTATAGTTGACATCTTAGCCACAGGACTAAATGTCTCATCATAATCTATGCCATAGGTTTGGGCATAGCCTTTCACCACCAACCTAGCTTTGTATCTGGCTATACTTCCATAGGTTTGGGCATAGCCTTTCACCACCAACCTAGCTTTGTATCTGGATTCACTTTATAAACCCATTATTTCCAATGAACTTCTTACCATTTGGTTTAGAAACAAGTTCCCAAGTCTTATGCTCCTCTAGTGCATTGAATTCTTCCTTCATTGCTCCTTCCCATTGCTTCTTACCTTTTGCTTCATCATAGTTTTGAGGTTCTTCATCATCTTTGACCATGTATGCATAGTTCTCCTGAGTTTTGTGGTAGCAAATTATCTGAAATTGTATTATAGATGTAGGCCTTTGCACTTGCATCCTTCTTCTGCCAATGCTTTAAAGCATCCAATTCCTCTTTCTCTGGTCGGCTTTCATCTTCAAACACTTGCTTCTCTTCTTCACCTATTATGTACACCATGAGATCCTTATAAGTAAGGCTTCCATTCTCATTACCCATGCAGAATAATTATCTTTGTCCAATTTTTCAATGGAGATATGATCTGCCATACTTCTTTACTTCTGCTTCAACCTATGAGTTTAAAGGATAAAGAATAATACCTTTTGGAGTTCTTTGTGTATAAATATACTTTTGAAGTATATCTTCTGATGCCTTGTGTCTTTGAATGATTCAACTTTCAAACTTTAATGAAAACTTTTCAAAGCTTCTCGTACCTTTGACGCCTTCTGCCCTCTAGAACCTTTCTGCTCTAATACCACTTGTTGATGTATGAAACATCACAAGAAATGAATTAATGTGACACTAGACAACCTCTATGATCACCATTAACTCAATGCTTCTCCAAACTTCGAGAATGATAGCCAAAACTGAGAACTTCACTTCTTTAGAAATTTCTAGTCACTGAAATGACATACCTTCACTCTTTTGCTTATTTCCCGTAGCACAAATATTATTTTTCCAAGATCTTCTAATGAATGAAACTAGAAGAGAAGAGCTTTCCAAGAAGCTATTATTTGCTAGATACTTTGCACTACACATTGTTGTGTTTACAAACTTGTAAACATCAAAGTACACAACGAAACATGATGAGACCTCCCAAGATCGTTAAAACACCAACCAAATATTTCCAAACTTCAAAAACAAACTTTCCACCAAACTTTCCAAAAAACAGAAATAGGTCACTGTAGCAAAATGATCACCAGAAAGTCTCTGAACAGAATTTGACAAAATTAATCATATATTCTGAAAGTAGACTCTGAGTAGCATGCTTTAGAACCAAAAAACGTCAAAAAAGGTGGAGTATAGCTCCCAAACCAACAGCTTGAAGTCAAGGTAAGAAGAAGCCTACAACAGCAAGGTATGACTAACTATCTGAATTGAAAAATGATGCATAGCAGCAAGAAAACTTCAAGATCTATGAGAATTTTTGATATGGATAGAAAGTATGAGAGCTAAGGAAACTCCTCCAAGTGAAATCACTCAAAAAGACCTCATAACGATTGAGATATGAAAGTTTGAAGAGAGGTATGTCACTGATGAGGCACCGGATAGACACAAGAAACAAGATCTGCAAAAACGCCTACTTGTGTGGAGTTTTTTCATTGTAAATTGTACAAAAAACTGATCTACTTATATAGTACAAGTTGTAAGCTTCGCAACGCAACAAGAATCACTCAATTTGGACACCTACACTAAGAGAACCACTCTTTTATTGAGAGGCTATCAACAGAAGCGCCTTCCTTGTCTAAAAATAGACACCTCTCCTTTCCTTCTACTTTTATCTACTTTTGCTCTAACTTTGGAGATGTGAACGCCTCCACATGTTATTTTTCATAACTGATAAGATTCACAAGCTTCCATATACCATTTTTAATAATTAATAAAATCCACAAGACTACTTTAGAGCTTGTTTTTATGTAACACACATCAAGTTATGACCTTCACAAGTTTACCCTATTTGAGCTTCCAAAATAGGAAACCTTTCCTATTTAAGCAAAAATTATGTCTCTATACTACAAATTCAATGTCTAGCATTGACTTGCTACATAAAAGTGGACTTTTTAGTAGGAATTCGATGTCGGACATCAACTTCTCGCATAAAATCTCATATTTTTAAGCATGAAATTAGCATATGAATCATATGCATAGAAGATAAGGAGTTATCAACTACAACTTGATGCCAGGCATCGAGTTGATCCAACAACCTCCTGTTTTGAAAAACTTTACAACAATAGTTGAAGCATATAGATAAAAAAATCACTTATCATCTTAGTCTCGATGCCACGCATCGACTTCCTTGGGAAACTTGAACTTTTGAGATCATTACACAATAGGCAAGGCATGGAGATGGAAGAGAGAGTCTCATACATAGAACTTTAATTAGTTCTTCTCATAGCTATGAAAAACTCAAAATTTTTCAGGTGCTTTCTTACTTAGAGAAGCTCGACTATTTCTCAGTCATACAAAATGAACTCCAGATCTCAACCTCTCATTTGCACATTCTCACCATTTTTGTTGATACAAACTAACTTATATAGATTTTCTCAATCTCTTGACTTTTGAAAATTCTAGAACTAAAATTAAGTTTAACTTTACAAATATAGCACATGTGTGAAATTGTCCCTTCACATAGGCATGTGCTTTTCTTCTTAGACTTTGACCTTCAACTTTATGTCCAATATGTGATTGATTCCTCAACAAACACTTACCATTTTTGTAGCAATTTGCAACACTACAAAAACACTAGTAGCAGTACCTTTGCTTATACTAGCACACTGAGACATTATAATTTTTGTGTATCAATAGTAAACACAATCACTTGAAATTCTAGATTTAGAATATTCGAGTGTTTTCAAATAGAACACAAGTTACAATTTTGCAAACTGACTCGGTTTTTCCTTGGGCCCCACGTTACGGGCTCAAAACGGAGGTCAATATGGCCCAGAAATAGAAAACTAAGAAAAATGAGTGATCCTAAAGGGACAACTCATGAAAATGTTCTGATGCCTTCTACCTTCATGGCAATTTTCATAGCGATTTGAGGTTGTTTGTGAGTCCCACTATCTCCATGCCTTCCCACGTACACTTCACTGTCGGCCTTCTCCACGAGCTCTCTACAACCACATTGGGCTCTAATACCATGTTAAGAGAAAGGAGACAAGGAAGAGAGCTCACTCACACACTCTCACACTCAAAGAGAAGCACACACAGATTGAGGTAAGGAAGAATGACCTTGTTCTTCTTCTTCTATTACATAAAAGGAATATACAAGGATGACCTAGTACAATAATACAACTAGTGCAATATATAAAAGTAGTACATAAACATAAGGAAAATCCTAATGTCCATGAATGAGTGACCTGGAAAGAAACAAATGTGCCATCACTCTTGATAAATAAATCTAATAAAGCTCAATGAAGTATCCGAGACATATACCATTGTGACCACTATACATGTTAGAGAAATGAAAAAAGTGATACATATCCTAGATCATCACATGTTGAGTTTGATATCTCAACAACTTATACTTCCTCCATGGATGAAATGGAGTTTTGGCATGCTTGTTTTGGTCACTTGAACTTCAATAGTTTGCTTTACTTGCAAAACAAGGACATGGTTATCGGTTTGCCGACACTTGAGTCTATTGAAAAGCATGCATGTGAAGGTTGCATTCTTGAAAAAATGCATTGTGCTTTTTTCCAAAAGATAGTCATATACACACTACAAGAAAATTGCAGGTTGGTCATATTGATGTGTGTGAAGTCCCGTCAAGACTTCAGCTTTTGGGAAGCATGTATTTTGTTACTTTCATTGATGATGTTACTCGCCATACATGGGTATATTCTATGAAAGCAAAGAATGAGGTATTTTCTTGCTTCAAACAATTTTTACCTATGGTTGAAAAGTTTTCTAGAAATAAGTTTTTGACTCTATGCACAGATCGTGGTGGTGAATACATATCACATGAGTTTAGTGCTTTCTTTGTGAAAGAGGAATTTCACACCAATGTAAAATGCCATATACACCTTAGCAAAATGGTATTGTCGAGCATAAAAATAGAACACTCCTTGAAATGGCATGATATATGGTTGAAGGAAAGCACCTTCCTGTCAAGTTTTGGATGGAAGTGGTCATGTGTGCAAACTATGTGTTGAATCGCTACCCTACAAAAGCATTGGGAGTCATCACACCTTATGAGGCTGGAATGGACATAAAATTTTGGTTAGTTATATGGGCATGTTTGGTTGTTTGGCATATGCTCTTGTGCCATCACAACAACATCACAAACTTGATGGAAAAGAAATGTATATTTTTTTGTTATAGTGCTGAAATTAAGGGATGTCATTTGTACCATCCATTGATGAACACAATTATCGTGAGTCAAGATGTGCTATTTGCTGAAAATTCAATTTTTCCTCTACTTGAATGTAAAAAACAGCCAATAGTTTGCTCACAAGATGTCTTTGATACACTCATGCCTTTGTTCCAAAGTGGTGTGTTTGACTATGGCCATGTAGACCAGCCAAATGAGGTTCAAAAGGATGAAAATTTCTAGCAAAATAGAGCTAAAAATGCAAAGAATTTCCATCCAAACATGGCTGAAAATTTTCAGTAAAAAATTATCAAAATTGCTGGAAATTTCTAGCCACATATGGCTAAATATTTGTGACAAGATATGACTGAAAATGAGCATGAAAGTCAGCCCATGCATGACATAAAGGTTGAATATGTATTAGATAATGAATGCATGCCTATCAAGAGTGCACAAAGTATGCTAAAGTGGGCTAAAACAGACTTTCTAGGACAACAAATTAACTGCACCTTTACTTGGTAGATCAAGATCAAGCTCTGGCCATGCATCCAGTAATTTCATGGATTATTCTCTTATTGCAACATCATGTAATGAAGAACCACTTACTTTTGAAGATGAATGTGACGATCCACATTGGATCAGTGTTATGCAATTAGAATTGAATTCCATACATAGGAATGGTACTTGGGCATTATGTGGATTGCCAAAAAGAAAAAATGTCATTGGTAAAAGTGTGTTTACAAGATTAAGAGAGAGTTAGATGGTAAAAGCTAGATTGCTTGAAAAAGGATATGCGAAACAATATGGAATTGACTATGAGGAAACATTTGCACCTACTTCACACATGACTACCATTCGTACTCTAGTTGCATTCGTTGCCCAATGAGGTTGGAAAGTACATAACTGGACATAAAAGAAACTTTCTTGAATGGAGATTTGCAAGAAGAGGTCTCTGTGAAGCAACCTCTCATATTTACCATGAAAGAGAAAGAGCATATGGTTTGTTGCTTGCATAAAACCTTGTCTCAAGCAAGCTCCACATGCATGGTATGACAAAATCCATAGGCACTTGATTACTCTTGGCTTCACATGTAGTCCAATTGAAAGCACACTTTATGTACGAAAAGATGGGGCTAATCTTAGAGTGTTTTTTCTTTATGGTGATGGCATACTCTTGATTGGCTCATGTGATGCAAAACTTGACATCCTTATGGTCGTTTGAGCTACTATCTTGGCATCCAATTTGTATCCATTGAAGGGGGGATTGTTATGCATCAAACAAAGTATGTTGAAAAAGTAATTCAGCATTTTGACTTTGAGGATTGTATGTAGGTTTCCACACCAGTGGAGACAAGATTTAGATTCTCATTTGAGGATTCCAGTGAATTATTCTATGCTTCAACTATAAATCTATGCAAATTAAATGAGAGCTATAATGAAAACGTATTGAAATCAAGCATAACTTGGAAAATACTTGGTTTAATCATAAGCTACATCATTTATTTGATCCATATAGAGACATACCACATCCTTTGAGGCTTCAAAATCAAGGAAAACCTCTCCAACGATGTGTTCCTACTCATATTCTTTGTTCCTTGAAGTTTCACTCTTGCCACATATACCCTTTGATGATGCTTCATCTTTGTTCTTAGCTCCCTTTAAGAGATGAGACTTTTCCTTTTTATACTCTCCTCTCCCCTGTTCCTTTGTATACAATTGGTCGTTTCAGCTTTCTCCTTCCATCAATCTAAGCATTTGTAGAAATGCAATGTGTGTGTGTGTGAGAGAGAGAGAGAGAGAGAGAGAGAGAGAGAGAGAGAGAGAGAGAGAGAGAGAGAGAGAGAGAGAGAGAGAGAGAGAGAGAGAGAGAGAGAGAGAGAGAGAGAGAGAGAGATTATCCCATAAAGGATGTCTTTAGCTACATACGTAGGATATACATAAAGAAATGGAATTATATTTCTTCATCTAGAAAAGAAAGAGAGTGCCCAATGTTGAAGGGGCATTCCTACTACTCCATGGATTGGAGTCACCTAATTTGGGTGGGCATCCGACTTGTAAATGATCATGTCATTAAGAGTTGTTCTAAACTGGCTATAAAAGAGGCAAAGAAGAAAGGTTAGAATGGTCGTTCTAGAGGCCTCCACACCTAAAATAGAGTCTGCTAGGCTTGTTCAAAATGAAGAATGGGCATTTACTACTAGTTGTAGCTATGAATCATCTTCTCATGAGCGGTGTATGTTTCTAGTGGACTTAGATGTTTGGTACTTTGATATTAGCGAAACCAAACATATTACCTCACAATGCAGTTTCTTCACTTCACTTGAGCTTGTCCTATAGAGAATATTGTCACATGTGCTAACTCCTCTCGTCCTATAATTGGGAGTTGGGAAGATCATTCTAACTTCTGTTGATGGTAATTCTTTACATTGTTAGATGGCTTGTATGTGCAAGGGATCAAGAAAAATATGTTTTTAGTTTTAGCACTAGCCAAGAATGGCTTGATTGTTAGTGTTGTTGATGAGAGATATACAATTCATGATCTCTAGAATGGTGATTTTATTATCATTTCTAGCATTTTATGTCATGGGCTTATCATAGATTATGTGAGTTATATGAATGATTTAGCGTGGGCAGTTCATGATTCTTAAGCTATCTAAATGCAAAGCTTTGGCATGCATACTTTGGTCATATAAATTTTGCTAGTTTGCTTCACCTACACAAATCCAAAATCATGTCCTCTCTACCTAAACTTGAGGCACCTTCAAAACATGTTTCTGAAGGTTGTATTTTGGGAAAATGCAACATTCATCCTTCCCAAAAAGTGGTTCAGTTAGAGTTGCACATATATTGCAGCTTGTTTGTAGTGATAACTATGGTCCCTTCCAGACACCTTTGTTTGGGTACGATACTTCATGACTTTTGTTGAAAACTTTTCCAAGCATGCATTGATGAATCCATTGAAAGCAAATTCTGAAGTGTTTATGTGTTTTAAACAATTCTTGGTTATGGTTGAAAATATATCAGCATGTAAAATGGGAGCCCTTTGTTCTCATCGAGGGGGTTAATATATGTCTTCTAAGTTTAATGCATTTTTGGCTCAACATGGGATAAAACATCAGTGTACAGTGTCATATACACCAATAAAATGGAGTTGTTGAAAGAAAGAACATGTCTCTCATAAAAATGGCAAGGTGTATGGTCAAAAGTCAGGCTTTACTACATAGGTTCTAGCTTGAGGCTATTATGTGTGCAACATATGTAGTTAACAATTGTCCCACCAAGCATTGTAGTATATCACTTCATATGAGGCTTCACATGGTCACAAACCATCTCTTTCTCATATGCCTATTTTTTGTTGTCTTGCATATGCACTATTCCATGAACAACAACACAAAAAGTTGGATGATAAGGTTGGAAAATGTATTTTTGTTGGGTACAGTTCTAAAAACAAAGGCTATCATATGTATCATCTACATGCCAAACACATTCTGGTTAGCATAATGTTATTTTTGTGGAAGATGCAATTCAACCCTTACCCCAAACACATTTTGGTTAGCCAGATGTTGTTTTTGTGGAAGATGCAATCCAATCCTTACTTTCATGTACCAAGGAGACATCAGTTAGCTTAAAGGATGTGTATGACACTTTGTTGCCTTTTTTTATAGTTGCAAACTTAAGTTCTAGTCCAAATGAAGCAATTTTTTGACTTTTATAGGTTCCAAATCATAATGCTGATCATTCCATTTTTTATGCAAATTCAAAAGATATACTTGTTGATGAGGGGGCTTACAGACAAGAGGCAAAAACTATGCCTAAATGACTAGTGCAGACTTTGAGAGAGAGCAAATTAGAAGAAACTTTGTCATATCGTACCTGTTCATGCTCCCATATTGCTTCCTTTGCTTCAACTTGTTATGGAATGGTTGTCTCTAGCCCATGGGGTCATTAGGTAGTGTGTCAAATGGTTGGATCTCTCACCTCTTGAGGCGAGGATGAGGGTTCGACCCTCTCCACCAATGGTTGGATAGCTTATGAGCCATAGGCTAGTGAAAACTAGTTGTACCTCCTTCGGCCTGCTTCCATTGTACCACCTTTGGGAATCTCCACTACGTCTACTCTTGCTTTGTGGGATATGAGGGATCCCATGGGTATTAAGCCCATCTTCACATGTACTTTCTAATTAATTCAAACATTAAGAGAGCATAGAGGAAGAGTAGACTTTGGCCGAACTTCCTTTTTAATATATATATATATATATATATATATATATATATATATATATATATATATATATATATATATATATATATATATATATATATATATGTGTGTGTGTGTGTGCCCCCCATGCGCCATGGCAAGGAAGAGAGGCTGGCGAAATTTTGTGAAGATTGTTCCGTGACGTGGAAAATGGAACTTGAGGTTCCTCCGCCTTGACTGAACACCCTATGACAAATCGTTATTTGTAATTGGATGATAACGATTCAAAAGATGTCCGCTGCTCATTGTGAACCGAGCCTTATTTATATATGCTACCAATCAACTCAGGAGGGCCATACTAGCTAATATCACAGCCCTGGCATTGTGCAGAATGTCATACTCAAGGTACGGCAAAAGTATGCTTTGCAGAGTAATCAAGGAAGGTTGTCGACGTACTGTAGTAGTCTTATCGCAACACATACATTTCGTACTCTCTTTGGCAGACAAAAGCACCTCTCCACATTTGCTGTTGTTAAACAGAAGATCACTGAGACATATGCACAGTTACCTCAGCAGTTATTCATGGTCTGTGGATACCTTCCAGCCGAGTTCTTATTATTTATCATTAACTGTTTTTTTCATTTCCCCTTGTAAGAGGCACATGCTCTACAGTCCAGATGGACCTTAATGGTGATAGGTCTCGGTTCAAGCTTTCCTCTGACGGCCATGTTAAAAGAAAAGACTGTTGCAGGGCTTGTTTCGTTATAATTTCTATGCAAAGGAGGGTCACAGTCTATGGAGGATGGTAAAGCATCGATGTGGACATTTCAATGAGTTGAAGTGCAAGGTTAGCAAACTCACGGATCAGATAGCGAATGAGTTTCTCCAATGCTTTTACTTCTGCTGGAAGGTCTTCTAAGAGGAATCCTTTGCTTGAGGCGATTTCCCTCGAGTCTGCAAATCAGGAGGGTGCATCGTGCTCTAGGAGATTGATATCCTATGTATTGCGATGGTGCATTGATCGAAAGCTTGTAGCACTTGGAAGGCAGCTTCATGCCCTAGCTGTGGAAAGCAAAATAGAATGTGATGTTGTCGTAGCAAGCTATATACTAAGGATGTATGCTGCATGTGGGAATGTAGAAGACTCATATGCAGTTTTCAGCTATATGCATGAACCAGATATTTACCTGTGGAGTGCAATCATTTTGGCTTACACAAATGCAGGGCAGACATCTAAAGCAATTCAGCTGTATCAGTCAATGTTAGGTGCCCAAAAGTTGAGGCCTGATGCACATATCTTGGTTGCAGTTCTAAAGGCGTGTGCTTCATCCCATGCTTTGAGTGAAGGTAAGTTAGTTCATGCTCATAGCACTGAGAGCGGCTTGGAACTTGTGCTGCATGTTGGGAACATTCTCATCGATATGTATGTCCGGTTTGGATGTCTTAAAGATGCACAGGCAGTTTTTGACAGAATGCCAAGAAAGGACGTAGTTACATACAATGCCCTAATAGCAGGGTACTCAAGTGATGGACATGGTGATAAGGTCCAGGCCCTTTGTCAAAAAATGCAGGAAGAGGGCATTGAACCTGATAATATGACATTTTTAAGTCTAGTTAGAGCTAGAAATTCTAGAGACAACAATAATTTGGACTTGAATTTAGCACCTATTCCAACGTCATGGAAGCTAGTGTATGCATCAGAACTTTTTAAGAATCTGAGAAACAGAAGTTTAGCATCATGGAGTGCCATGATTGCGATGTATGCTGAGCATGGCAGTCAAATGAAAGCCCTTTCTCTGTACTTTGACATGTTGCAAGAAGACTTAAATCCAGATAGAATTACCTTTATTTGTGTGCTAAAAGCATGCTCTGACTTGGAAGTGGTGAAACTAATTCACTACCACATCATTGAGAGTGGTTGTGAGATTGATCTACAAGTATACAATTGTCTCATAGATGTGTACGGCCAAGGTGGATTTCTTGCTGATGCTCGCATGTTGTTTGATAACATGCACAGCCGATGTGTAGTGACATGGACGTCAATGATATCAGCATATGCATGCTATGGCAGTGATCAGCATGCCATAGGCCTTTTTAGTAAAATGTTGGAGGATGGTGTAAAGCCAAATGAGGTCACATGTCTCTCTGCAATGAGATCATGCATAAATATGGCTGCTCTCATCCTTGGCTATGCCATTTATGCCCTTGTAATTGAGAGTTGCTTCGATTCATATGTGTTAGTGAGTAATACTGCAATAGACATGTTTTCAAAGTGCAATAGTTTGTCTGATGCTTATTCTGTGTTCCAAGGAATGTCAAAGCATACTGTTGTCTCATGGAGCACAATGATATCAGCATATGTTCAACATGGAGAACATGAGTTATCTATCGGATGCCTCAATGGTATGTTGCAAGAAGGTATAAAACCAAATCCAGTTATATTTATATGCATGCTTTCTGTGTGCTATCACCTTGGGTTTGTGGACCAAGGAAATTATTATCTTAATGCAATGGAGAATGTTTATGGGATCAAGCCTACCCTTCAACATAGAAATTGCTTGATTGAGCTGTATGGACGCACAGGACAACTCAAAGAAGCTACAGATTTGCTGCAGGGCATGCCAAATGAGTTGGACATTGTTGCATGGATGTCTTTATTGAATCAGTGCAAGGTGCATGGAAATGCAAACTTAGCAAAACACTGTTTTGACAGCATCACGAATGTAAATTTGGAAGATTAGGGTGCGTGCTATTTACATGAATAGATGGATTTAGCTCTTTGTTAACTAGAGGAGTTGCATCCTTGTGTTTGTACGAATACCTTCATAGCGTCATGCCCACTAACTCACTATGAAGAACTTTCTAGACCATTTGGATACCAGTCTTAGAATGTACATGTGGAAATGCAGAGACATACAAACATATGAAGGCACTGGAACTCGAATGAGTGCATGTTGAAGGGGAAAGCTTACAAACTGTTTAGAATGAGCTTATGAAAATAGTTTGAAACAAGAGGCCATGTTTGAAAGTACCCATAGGGTGAGCTAAATTGACAAGCATCCCAAAAATACAAAGGGAATATTTTAAAATACAGATGCACTCATATATCAACAGGTGAATGGATAAAGTTAAATGTGATTGCAGATATGGAACATTATCGCCCTCTGCAACTCCATGTTTAACATCTAGATTTTGTAGAGGTCCATAAGTAGTTGGAGAGTTGGAGTAAGGGCATTTTGAACATGGGTTCCTGAGAGAGGTACATCATTGGAAATAGGTTTCATTGGGTGCGATCTTTTAAAAGGTGATATTGGATATCAGTATCTTTTGTGTGAGCATGAAACATTAGTTTCAGGTTCAAAATCAGGACATAGTCAGTGTCACTATGAATTATAGTCAAAGGATTGTTCAAAAGCCCAAGATTGCCAAGCTTGAATGAGTTGCATGGTATCTTCATCTTTGACAAAGCCAAGGATGAGAGCAATCACATTTACACATTATCACATTGCAGGAAAGTGTGTCACCTGATTTAGCTTTCTATCCCACTTGCAACAAAAAGTTCCAGGGCATGCTGGTTATTGCCATAGCATGCATATGCTGATATGATTCATTTTCCCATGTCACCATGCCTCATTTGTGCACATTTTCAAATAACATTCAAGCATCAACAAGACGATTGGCCATACACATCTATTGAGCCGTTGCACACAGATCCATTTACCATCTTCGATGATGTGGAAGTGAATAATCTTCAACACTTCAGGTTGAGGCATGCTTGCATACAGTTAAAGGTGACCATATCTGGCTTCAAGTCTTCTTGTTGCATGTCAAAGTAGAGAAAAAAAGGCTTTAATTTGAACAGCATGCTCTGCATACATGACAAAAATGGCACTTCATGATGACAAATTTTGGACCTCTCATGTTTGTAGAAACTTCCATCTGAATTTAAGTTTGAATTATTCTTGTCTTTGGAATCTCTAGAAGTGCCACATTACCAGGTTCAATCCCCTCTTCCTGAAATTCTTTTGATAAAGGTGATGGACGTTATTAACCATTGTATATCTTTTTTTAAAAAGCATTACATGTAATTGTCTCCTGGCCTGGCATGCCTGCGAAAACTGCTTGTGCATTAACAATGTATTCACATTATCACACTATTGTTAATAAGGTTCATTTCACATAGCACAGAGGCAGCAATTATGATTACATTTCCACCATGCTATGTGGCAACTACCATTCACATAAGGGTGGAGGCACTATGTTACCCAACTGCCAGCACATGGAACTAATCTGTCAAAAATGTTCCGACCCCCCCTCCCTCCCCCCCCTGGTGGAATTCAGAAATTTCTGGACGCATGGCATTTTCTTATTTCTTTCTTCATCAAAATTAGATTACAAATAATGCATCAAACAAAACTTCTTCTGTGTTCCTCCAGGTCTCATGTCTTCACACAAGACAGCAGCCATGATAAAAGTGTGGCAGTGTTCCACCTTACATGTGAGTAGTTTTTTTTAAAACCAAGTTTGACCGGAGGTGTACTCTCCCAGATATGCTTGAATTATGAGTGAATGGCTGAGCAGTGCTCTATCCTTCTCTATTTTCGGGTGGAATTGAAACGATACTTATGTTTGTTCCACCAGCTCTATGTGAAACACCCCTAAGGTTCCCCAACTTGTAGGAATTCCAGCTCACCCTTAGCTCTAGAAGCATGACTAACTTGCTTTCAGTCAAAGCACAAGTTGAAGCGCTCTTCCTAGGATTAGGTGTCCCAAGGTATCTAGATGGTTCAAGGATTCTAATCTTCTGCCTATTTTCTTTCAAATGTGTCTGTCTCATTTGAAGAGGCTTCAGGTTCCCTGTTCGTACTGGTTTTTTGACAGCATCTACATGAGTAGAAGATTGTGCTGGACATGATAGACCGAGGTCTGCATGGTATGCTCCAAATTAGACATCCTATGAGTCAAAATATCAACCTGAGCTCAAAATATAATTTTCTTTGATATCAGTCTCAAGTGCTTCTACTCAGCTAATGATACATGCTTTTAGATCCTTTCAAAGAGACATTTTTGAGGACATTCTTCTTTTTAAGAAATTAGTGTCTTCCTAGATTGCCACATGTTAAAATCCACATCTTCAGCTGAACAAGGATTCACACAGTAACTGGATCATGGCAGATATATATGTCAAAAGTAAAGGGAACTTATTTACTTTCGAAATCCACTTATAAAGCAGCAAGAATATCTCTTTCCACATTTTTATATATGCCTGATGTTTCAAAAACATGTGGCAGGGAGTCTTTTGGAGGTTGGAAGCACAGAAAATCGATTTACAGATTGTTTGGGCTATGTCTTTGCATAGAACTCTTTAATTTGATACAACCAGGAAAGGCTCTTCATATAAACATTCTATTATGAAAAGGTAGCTCTTTTAGTTAAATCTTTTTTCTTTTGTGGTCCACTGATTGTTTGATGTTGTGACCTCTAAAATCATTCCTTCCACACAAGAGAGTGAGTGAGTACATATCTCTAAAACTCTACCCATATATATACCTCTAGGCCAAGGGGGTGCATGTGCTAGGTTGAAGCCTCTCCTCTCATGTGCACCCTAAGGTGGCATTTGGAGAAGCTTCAATATTAAGGTTCCCAAGTCTTAGGATAAATTAAGCCTATGCATTGAAACCATTCAAATGAGAGTTCAAATAAACAAATAACCCAAGGGTTCAAACCAAAAGTTCAAGCCAACGGTTTAAGCATGGGCCAAGGGTAATCCAAGGATTCCAAACCAAGGGTATTTATAAAACTATTCCCTCGTGCACCATGATCAATCTCGTTGATCATGGACTCACTCTCAAAGATTCTTCTCTTTTTCTAACTTCAAATTCGAAAAGAGTGAAATCTTTTGTTGATGGAATTTATTCGTTCCCAAGTGACACTTTCTTTGATCCTCTCTTCAAGGATTTAATCGACTCTATCTGTTTTCCATCGATTGTGGATGTTCAACGATACTCATGCTCAACTGCGTATCCGATTGACTAAAAAAACTCTTCAAAATTGGTAGTAAATTTTCTATCTTTATCAGATAAAATGTCTTGAAGTAGACCATAGAGTTGATAGAGATGCTTCACAAATTACTTTGTTGAATCTAGAGTTTTAACCATAGTACAAGTAGGAATGAAGCGAGCCATCTTATTCAAGCAATCTACTATAACCCATATTGAATCATGTTCTTTCTAGGTTCGAGGTGAGTCCGTAATAGAGTCCACAGAAATACTTTTCTGCTTCCCTCTAGGAATTTTGAAAGGGTGTAACATGCCACAAAACTTGAACTTCTCCACTTTATTTACATGAAATTTGGTATACTTAAGAACATAGCCTTTGTACATCTTAATATGCACTTGACCAATTGAAGTGCCTTTTGACCAACTCATAAGTTTTGTTGATTCCAGGATGACCAAAAGTAGGGTCATCATGGAAGTCAAGTAAAATATTCCTTCTTAAATTGTTATCACAAGGATAACATAGAATTATGCTAATTAGGATAACTACTATACTAGCTATCATAACTGGTATGATAATTATGCTCTATGCTAATTAGCACAAAGTAGCATGCTAACTAGCACAATCTGTACGCTGTCTAGAAAAGACACTATGCTAACTAGCATAATCAATATGCTAGCTAGCATAGTCATTATTGCTAATTAGAAAATCCACTATGGTAATTAACACAATCAATATGCTAGTTAATTGAGGATCTATGCTAATTATGTATGCTAACTAGCACATTCTCTATGTTAGCTAACATAGCATTATGCTAATCAGCACAACTACTATGCTAACTATCACAATCAATTTACTAGCTAACATAAGCTCTATGCTAATTAGCGTAAAGTAGCATGCTGATTAGGAAATCCACTATGCTGACTAGCACAATCAGTATGCTTTCTAACACAGGCTCTATGTTAATTAGCATTGCACTTACACTAAGTAGAGCAATCTATATTTACCTAACACTAATTCTATGCTAATGAGTACAACTAGCATGCGAACTAGCACAATTAATATGCTAGCTGTTAACACTCAAGGCATGGAACCGCGTCAAAGAAGTGGACACATGAGAAGAGAGAGCATGTAGGGAGCTCCAAGAAGCACATGTCAAATTTTCAGAAGAAATCCCTATAGAAATAGTGATTTTTATCACTAAAAACCATTTACCATTTTTGCAACTCCATTTTGTTCAAGTCGAGGAGTCCTTGATCTTGAGGAGTATTAGAAGTATCATCCTACCAATTTTCATAATTTTAAGATTTGTTTGAGCCCCCAAATAAGCCCTAGAACCTACTTTTTAACTATGCCAGACACTAGGTCTGGACAGGGCCAAAACCACTCAAAAAACTATAAAAAGGGCTGGAGAGCTCATTTTTGAGGTTAGCTTGTTGTAGATTTGCTCTTTGGTAAGAGATTTCTTTGGTAATCGAAGTCCTTCCATTGTTCCACTCTTTGCTCTTACCTTGTGTGCATGTGTATGTGTGTGCATGCTTGTGTGCTTTCACTCACACACGTGCCATCACTTGCTCACGATCTTCATACCAGTCCTCATGTCTCCACGGATTCACATTTATGAGGTGAATCTCCTCGCTTTGGTACTTACCATTGTGCTAGAGTGACACCAAATTTTGGCACTGTTGCCGGGGAGAGAGCTTGGAGGACGAGTGTGTGACGGTAAGACATAGAGTAGTGACGTTGGAAGGTAAAAAAATCACCATTTTTAGTTCAGTTTCTGAGCTTTTCTTCACCTCCATCATTGTTGGAGTTAGACGTCTGCGGAAGCACGCGAACAACACAAGAAAGAAGAAGAAGCTTGGAGCACAACACACAATACTGATTGTATTCCTAAAGAATGTACAAAGATAAGTAGCCCATTAGGGCAATAGGCGTATATACAGGGGGGGGGGAAACCTCCTAAAGAGGGAAAAAAGTACCCAACGGTCCTAGAGTGTTCACACATATCACTACCTAAATATATCAACAAATCCCCCCTGGCAGTGATGCGGTGAGCAAGTTGCTGGCACTCATGTACAAAGAAGTGCCAAGCTATGTGGAAATCACTCCACAAAAGGAAGTAACCCCAAAGCTTTGCGGAAAGCTTCAAAACTTCTCCCTAGGCAGAGCCTTCGTGAAAAGGTCTACAATGTTCTCCTATGTGGGCACATATGCCAAGCTGATCTCCCCAGCAGAGAACCTCTCCTTGACATAATGATAATGCACCTCAATGTGCTTAGTGTGAGCATAGAACACAGGGTTCCTCGCAACTACCAATGCTCTCTAACTTTTAGTGAAGATGGTGGTGGTAGAAGACTGACCAACACCCAAATCAGCCACAAGGTGTCTGAGCCACACACACTCAACGGTAGCTGTGAAACACTCAACAGTAGCTATGAAAGCTTCCTTATACTCAGCCTCACAATTGGAAGTGGCCACACTAGGCTACTTCTTGTTCAACCAAGATATACACGAGCTACCAAGCATGAAGCAAAAGCCACTAGTGGACACATGAGTGTCATAGCAACCATCCCAATCAGAGTCAGAAAAAGCATGCAAATCTTGCGGTAGTGATCCCCCCTTGGGATAAAACAAACCAAGTAGCCAGGTGCCACTCAAGTAGTGAAAGATGAGCTTAACCACTTGCCAATGCTTGACTCGTGGGCAATGCATAAACCTGCTCATCTGTGAGACAACAAAGTGAATATCTGTCCGAGTAATGCATAAATAAATCAAGCATCCAACAACCATATTGATAGAGAACAACATCAAATGCATCTCCAGCATTATGAAGACTCAATCGTAAACCTGTTTCCATAGGAGTGGCAATAGGTTTACAGTCTTCAAGGCCAAAACGCTGCAATAATGTGTCAATATATTTCCTCAAGTTTGGGTAAAGAGACATTTCAGATTTCTGCAGGCATAACAAACTAGCAAAATTCAGATGATCAAAGTGTGCATGCCAAAGCTTTGCATTTGAGATAGCCTCAGAATCATGTACTGCACATGCCGAATTATTTACAGACCTTTCATAGTCTATGAGCTTATACATACCACGACATAAAATGCTAGAAGCAATAATCACGTCGCCATTTGATAGATCATGAACTGTACACCTGTCATCAGCAAATTTCAAAACCAAGCCAATCTTGGCTAATGCAGAAACTGATAACAGATTTTTCTTGATCCCTGGTACAAACAAAGCATTTGACAAAGTGAAAGAACTACCATCAACAGTAGTCAAAATGATCTTACCAACTCCCATAACAGGATAAGAGGAGTTATTGGCACATGTAACACTATTCCCTGTAGGGACAGGCTCGAGTGAAGAGAAAAAACTATGCTACGAGGTAATATGTTTGGTCGCCCCACTGTCAAAGTACCAAACATCTGAGTCTACTGCAGCATGTGCTCATGAGAAGATGGGTCAAAACTACAAATAGTAGTAAACACCCATTCTTCTTCCTACACAAGATTAGTAGACTCCGTTTTTGGTGTAGAGGCTTTTGCAACAACCATTCCAACGTCTTTCTTCTTTGCCTCTTTAGCAACTAGTTTTGGATAGTTCTTTATGATATGATCATCCCCTTTACAGTATTTGCAAAAAAATTTCTGCTTTTCTAATTTTTTCGCATCTTTATCTTGGTTCTTCGAATGTGCTTCATTTGCAGATTTCTGCTTACTAGTTGAAAAGCTCCATTTTCCTTTGCCCTTCTGACTAGCCAGGAAATCTTGATGTGCAACTCGCATAATGGACCTGTCTTCCTAGACTGATCTTCCTGCAACAGAACAGAGACTAACTCCTGAAATGACAAGGCATTTGGATTGCCTTTCATCATCAACCGAAGAGTAGAAGCAAAACTCTGATATGAATCAAGAAGACCGTTCAGAATGGTTTGCACAAGTGAGTTATGTGGTATAATCTCATCAACAGAAATCAACTGTCCCTTCAAGTCTTTGATCTTTGTTGGGAAACTGTCCATAGAATCACCTTCATTCATGTTCTCACTCTCCAATTGTTTTCGGAGGTAAGCAACACGAGCCTCATTCCTAGCTTGGTACAATGTGGTAAGTGTATCCCAAGCATCCTTAGCTGTTCTGCAAGAGGGAATGTGAGGAATAATGGCACGTTTGACATACAAAGCTATCAATGCATGTGCTTGAGCATCTCTGCCATACCAATGAATCTGCTCTACAGTAGGTACAACAGAAACTGCAGCACGAACAAGAATATGCAAAATATCATCATCTTTGACACCTTCTGCATCAGCTTCAGTACCTGCAGTTGTAATAGTTGCAGGTGTGATAGGACGTTTTTCAACACCCTACACAATGTTCCACAGTCCTTTTGCAACCAATACATGTAGCATCATATAAGCCGACAACGGGTAGTTGGTACCATCCAACTTATCCTCAATAGCCAACATACGAAATACATCACTACTTTCACCCATGATCGGTGCCTAAAATACCTTGATTCAAAAAATTGACTATATCTCAAAAAGCTGAACGGAACTACCCAGACAAGTTCTGCTAAACTTGTAGTAGACTTTGAGACGCTTATACTAGAAAACCAAAACAGGTATATAGCTTTGGCATAAAAAGATGAAATGGCCTGCACAAGCATTGCGATAGTGCGTTCGGAGGCCGAAACGAGCTCAAATCGCGATTTCAGCACCACAGAGTAAAGCCTTTTGATCTCTGAAATAGCCTGAGTATGGTCACCAATTTTTGTGCAAATCTGAGACTTCAATTGGAGAGGTGTAGATGATGCCCTAGATGAAGCGGCAACCTGCTCTGATACCAATTGTTGGAGTTAGACATCTGTGAAAGCACACGAACAACACAAGGAAGAAGAAGAATCTTGGAGCACAACACACAATACTGAATGTATTACTAGAGAATGTACAAAGATAAGTAGCCCATTAGGGCAATAGGCGTATATACAAGCAGGGGGAAAAAAACGTCCTAAAGAGGGAAAAAAGTTCCCCGGCGGTCCTAGAGTGTTCACACACATCACTACCTAAATATATCAACAATCATCATCATCACCACCATCTACTCCACTCTTGATCTTCTCAAGTTTTTTTTTGTTTTTTTTGACTGTACATTCCCTATTTTCCCCTCTTCATCTTTATTCTTGGCTGTGCGAGGAGTTTAGAGAGAGTCAGAGCTGAAGCGTGTATGAAATACAGAGGTTCATGCTATGAAAACATCAAAAATCTAAGTGATGGTATCGCGGCCTAAAATGACCTGCGTCTGGTATCGCGGGTGTTGTGTCGTGAGTTTGGATGGTGAGCTTGCATCTATAGGCACATAGGAGTGACAAGGAGAACCTAAGGTACACATATTTGCAAAAAATTTTGAATTTGTGTCCGGTTGAGTTTTGGTATCGTGATACCAGAACTCCCGTGTATCCCGATACTTGTCGAGTATTGTATCTCGTCCTTGAGGTATCGCGATACCATCAAGGTATCGTATCGTCAAATGCTGGTATCGCGATTGCGGTCACCCGATGGTATCATATCGCTGTCCATCTGGTATCGTATCGTGAGGTCACGGTATCGTATCATCGACCGAGCGGTATCATATCGCGTGCATGATTGGTATCATATCGTGCCAACTCAGTATCATATCCTCTCTGATTCTGGTATCGTATCATGAGCCCGGTGGTATCATATTGTGAAACACTTGGTATCATATTGTGCCTAGATCGCGTGGTATCATATCATCCAGGGTAGTATCATATCGTGGGGATTGGTATCGTATTGTGTACTGAGCAAGTATCGTATTGTCGACTACTTTAGTATCGTATTGTGGGTTGCAGAGATATCCTATCGTCTGCAAGCCCAATATCGTAATGTGCACCTTGTTGTATCGTATCGTGAGAAGTGAGGTATCATTTAGCAAGTGGTATCGTATCATGAAGTGACTTGGTATCGTATCGTGACCACTTCCAGTATCGTATCGTCTAGATAGCAATACCGTATCGTGGAAGTTGGTATCGCCTTGGTGGTATCGTACTGTCAGAGGTGGTATCGTCCAAAGACAAGTATCATATTGCGTTCGTCCAATATTGTATCTTCACACCCAGTATCGTGTATCGCTTGTTCTGAAGTACTCTCAAGAAGGTCCTGTTTCCCTGCTTTCACCCCTAGAACCCTGAACTGGCACAACTTTCTCATACAAAATCCGTTTGGAGTGATTTTGGGTTTGTTGGAAAGCTCGTGGGGAGTACTACTAATACGTGGATAATTAGATATATTATTTTGAAGATGACCCTCAGGTGGGACTATGAAGCAAGGGGTTCTAAAGGATTTTGAGCAATACAAAGGGAAAATTTGGAATAGTAGACAAAGCTTATGAACCTGAGATCAAACAGACACTTAGGAAAAGATAGATAAAGTATCAAATCATATGAGTCTAGTGTCAAACATACAACCAAGTCATGGGATCATCACTCAGTGGTTATCACTACCTGCTGAGTTCATAGACGAGTGAGTCAGACATGTCTTTTAACATGGAGAGACTCATGGCTTCTGAAGACATGCATAGTTTAGTACCTAGGGAAGGTTTTATGTCTGTAGTGGAAGGGGAATATCGGATGTCTCTCAATATGTATCCACCAACTTGCAAGGAATACCCGTCTACCTTGATGATCTACATAGGTCAGTAGCAAGAATGATAAACACTACAGAATTGGAAATAGTTCCAAGACCTGTTGTTAAGTACGAAGGTGGAGTTTACATATACAAGATGGACCAGATATATGTAGTAATCGAAAACCATGATCAGATTAATGAAAGAGGAGAGTTAGAGGGACAAGGAACTTCTGGGAGAACCAACAGTGGAGATATGATGACTACTCCTAGGGGAAAGTCAGTAATGACCCAAGTATTGCGAGGGGACAGGATACCCCAAGATGACTACTTGATGGATGGATACTTAGTACATGGATCAAACCTACTCCTACAAACTAATTCATTGACACAAGGAGAAGGCATCAACCCAACAACTATATACGAGTTAAGGGATCTGGAAAATCCATCTAGAGTTACATACCTAGACCAAAATCAAAGGAGAAATTGGCCTATAGATAAAGGGGATAGGTCTAGATTAAACTACATGGGTCTGCCTATATTCCCTCCCCAAGATCAGGCAACTACCTCAGAAAACCCATTCCAGATCCAACAAAGAACGGAGGATGCGATGTCAGGACAAACGGGCCAAGGTAGTATACCCAACATACCACAGGTGCAATTCACCATGCCAAGAATTAACTCAAACAGCCAAACTAGCCAGGGAATAGGAAATATGGATAGACCCACCTTTAGGGTAGAACCACCCCAAGGCATAGGAGTTGGAATGCACCCTGTAAAACCTGCTATTCCCATCATAATTCGATCCCTAGAGCCAGACAAAAGATTGAGATCAATCCAAGTGGCCAAATGTATGCGAAATCATTACGATGGCATAGGAGAGCCCTATGACCACATTGCAGAATTCGAGCAAGTGTTGCGAGCGAAGCAAGTGGATGACTTTTTCGTGCAATATGAATCCTTTGCGCTAACCCTCATTGGAATAGCCTTAACTTGGTTTCAATCCTTGGATCCAAATTTCTTTGACAATATCGAACAATTCTTCCAAGAATTTATTGGGGAATTCACTAAACGAGGGATCAAGCACAATTCATCATCCTTAATACATAGTTTCAAACAAGCTCCTAATGAGATAATAAAAAATGCAGCACGAAGATTTAATCAATACATAGCCCGATGCCCTGTGACAGAGGGACCTTCTCAACAGAAAATGATATCCCTATTTTTAGAATGTCTAACCAATGGAACATTGAGAATCTTGGTATACATAAAACGGTTGCAAAATTTGAGTGAGTGTCTTCAAGAGTGCATAGATTTGGAAGACAACTTAGTTGAGGATCTCAAAACCACACAAGATCCTACCAAATCATAGGATACAAGGAGCAATGAGACTTCTAGTTCGAGTTATGTGGAGCAAGTGGCAGAGTTAGTGGCCAAGAAATTAGGAGTACAATGACAAAGGAACTACTAGAACTCCTCCTTGAGAGTGCCAATGTTAGGAAG
This sequence comes from Ceratopteris richardii, assembly GCA_020310875.1. Classification (NCBI taxonomy): domain Eukaryota; kingdom Viridiplantae; phylum Streptophyta; class Polypodiopsida; order Polypodiales; family Pteridaceae; genus Ceratopteris; species Ceratopteris richardii. The sequence goes on from MU260415.1 coordinate 134,049, forward strand.
TTGCACACTTTGCAGTGGAGATCATCCATCTCATGTTTGCACCAGAGAAGGATTAGGGTTACCACAACCTTACCCTTACAATAGACAACCAACTCAAGAGCCTAACATGTACTCTTACAGTGAGCAGAAGTACACCACCCTTAACACAAAAAACTATCCAATGGATAGACAACCACAACCGTTTGTACTACCCCAATGTAGGCCATACAGATACCCTCCTAGAGAAGAAGGCAGGAAGTTCCTAGGTGAAGGTACACCCAACTAGAAGGGAACCTAGAAAAAGCCCTAGTACCAATGACACCTTTGATCAGTTCTGAAACATAAAATCAAGGTTTTGATCAGACCCAAGGAGAGTCTCACTATTATGAAGCAAGATCGATGGAATATGACCAGAGCTACATGTAGCAATACTATGATTATGAGGGACATGCAAACCCTTATGGACCGGAACATGCGAATCTCATGTATATGAGTCCACACCCCAGGCCCCAAGTGAAACAAACGAGACGACAAGCCCCTAGAGGACCATGTTTTAGATATTAGGGCAACCATGTCATTCGCGAATTCCCCAACCCACCAACTCCAAGACAAGGGCAGAAGACCACAATACAAGGCTTTTGTCTTGAGTGTGGCAAAGAATAGATCCCGAGAGATTGTCCCAAACATCCCTCTAGTGCACCAAAGGTTACACTCGTTAATGTAGTAGGCTTAGTAGGGGATTCAAGTTCCAATAGTGATAATGTGGCTCCTATACATGCAGTTACTAGGGCATAAGCCTTACAAGCTAAACTAGCTAAGAAATCAGAGCCAAGTGACTCAAGAGAGCCTAGTAAGAGAAAAACAAGAACATGGAAGGATACTAGGGAGAAAGACAATCATAAGTGGACCAAAAAGGTATCTGAACTAGAAGAAAGCCTAAAAGATGCAAAAACAAAAATAGAAGATATTGCCTCTCAAAACCCCTTGCATGCCACAACTCCATCCACGCTACCTCATTCCACCCCACCAACCATTGTAAATAGACCACAACCAGGGTCTGTTCTTGCAGATCCAACCCCACAAGACTTGGACATGATGTTCAAGGCATACCAGGCTCGACTTCAAGAAGGGCCAACACTTGCAAACCTAGACAAGAGCTACTCTAGAGCAGATTTAGAGATTGAACAAACAAAAATGTGCATAAAAATGGTGGAACTAGCTCAAGCAATTTTCGAGGCCAATCAATTGTTCAATCAGACAAATTCTATTACATCGGGTTCGCACTTCCAGGGCTTACTAGATAGATTAGAGCAGTTGGTAAATAAACCACAAGTTTCTTTACCTCCAAAGGCTCAACCAACTGTTGAAAGAGAAAGCTCACCACCAAAGAAAGTCTACGTTCCTGACTCCACAGATGATGGAAAACCTCTTTCAATTGAACAACACATTGAAAAGTTCTTGCGGGAAATACAAGAAGAGAAATGGGCCAAGGAGAAGGATGTTCCCCCTCCTATTCTTGAGATTGATGATCTTCATGATCAATTTCCACAAGACATTACATCTATTTAAGGAGACCAAGTAGAGCAACAAGAAGAAGAAAGGCTAGAATTGGAATCCAATTCTTTACAAGAGTTGCCACAATTCACATGCCCATGGGAATCTGAATCTCTCCAGGTCAGAGCTCCCACAATATTGACAAAAAATGGAGACTCAATGGTTCCAAGAAACACTGAAGTCATGAAGAACACTAAGGTTCAGTGTCATCTCACATTAGAAGAGTTGCTCAAAGTAAAACCTGAGCTATAGAAACATGTGGCGAATCAGGTTCCAGAACTTGATTCCAAGATCTCAAAAGTAGGCTCTAAGAAAAAAGTTCCAGAGATACCTCTAGACAAAATAAAGGACATGAGCGAAGGTGAAGAAGGTAATACTTATCTTCCGATCACCTACCAAGGTTACACAACCAAAGCGATCATAAATTCAGGTGTTGGTGTTGCTATTGTGACTGCCTCCTTGTGGAAGCAATGGGGTAAACCCACACTAAGACCAACTAGAATGAAGCTTCAAATGGCTCACGACCATGTTGAAAGACCTCTAGGACTATTAGAAGGGATAACTCTAACCACTTGTGGTATAAAGTTTGAGCACACCTTTGCTATATGTGACTTTGGTAAAACTAATACCTACAAAATGATCCTAGGAAGACCCTTCCTACGACAACTGCAAGCTGCACAAGATTGGGGAACCAATTCCTTGTACTTGCGGCACTTAGGGGTCAGAACCAAGGTCAATTTGAAGGATTACACCTTTAGAGATGTACCACCCTACAGTGGAATCCGATCCACAAGGAGCAAGAAGATTCAATCTCTATGCATTCTAAAAGTTCATTTGATACATCTTGGATGCATGAAGATACTCAGTTGTGGATGTGCAAGGTCCCAAAGGAAGAGGAAAAACCGCTTAAAAACAAGAGAAGAAGGAACTTCTCAAGGAGATAGACCAGTTAGAGACTTGCCTATACACCGATGATCTTTTCGGATGAGGAATTTGAGCCTCATGGTTGGGCAGAAATCTTAGCCACCATGGACATTGTTGTCAATGAAGAACAATGGACACCTCATTGTGATGAGGAGGGATATGATATTTCAATGTTCATGTGTCAGCCCTTGCTAGAAGAATGTGACCCTAGTGACTTAGTAGTAGAAGAAGAGAATGATGATGATCTACAGTCCATTGTGATGGATAGTTGCTTTAACTTGAAAAAACACTATCTAAAAGATGTAGGAGTATTTACCCAAAAAGAAGAAGAACCTCTCACAAGCATCAAAATGGTAAATTCAAAGGATGGGAGTGAAGGTGGTCAAAAGAAAAAGAAAAGACAGGTAGTGAAACAAGAAGAGGAGGAATCATTGTTCGAAGTACCAGAAAATTTCAAGAAATATGAAGTTGAGGACCTAAAAATTTTGGTACGAATGCCTAAGAGAGAGGCCACCATAGGAGAAGCATATGATAACAAAAAAAAAGACCAATCATAGTAACCGTTGAAGAGAATGAAGAGAGATGTACGTACATAGGAGATGACCTAAGTAAAGAAGAGGAAGCAGAGTTGGTAGCCTTATCGAGGGAATATAGGGATTTGTTTGCATGGCACTATAGAGACTTGAAGGGAGTAGATCTGAAAATTTGTTCTCATACGATCCCCATGATAGCAGATGCCAAGCCCACCAAACAGAAGCCCTACACATATAATGACACCTATGTAGCAAAAATAAAAGAAGAATTCGACAAATTGATTGAAGCCAGATTTATCTATGAGATTGAGCATACTGACTGGATGTCCCCCATTGTAGTGGTGCCCAAGAAGAATGGAAAGTTGCGTGTATGTGTTAACCTTAAAAAAGTTAATGCTGCCACGATAAGAGATAGTTATCCGCTTCCTATCACTGAACATTTATTGGAGCGTGTTGCAGGCAAGGAAGTGTATAGCTTCCTTGATGGATTTTTGGGCTACAACCAAGTAGCCATTGCCTTAGAAGATCAACACAAAATGGACTTTGCCATAGAGTGGGGAATCTTTGCATTTTGTGTGATGCCCATTTGGACTCACCAATGCACTTGCAACATTCCAAAGGCTCATGTGTCATGTCTTCAAAGAGTTCTTGCGAAAGAGCTTAGAAGTATATGTGGACAATTTATGTGTGCATTCCCAAGGAAGGAGATGTCGCATCCCTGAGCTCAGACAGATCTTCAACAAGTGTAGAGCATATCGACTTTGTCTGAACCCAAAGAAGTGTGTGTTCATGGTACAACAAGGTAAAATCTTAGGTCATATTGTTTCTAAGAATGGAATATCCACAGATGAGGATAAAGTAAGAGCCATAGCGGAGCTGTCGAGGCCAATGAATGTTAAAGAGGCACAAGCCTTTATGGGCCGTTGTGGATATTACCGTAGGTTTATTCACATGTATGCAATTATAGCTAAGCCTCTTTATGCCTTGTTGACAAATTTTGAGTGGAATGATGAATGCAAAAATTCCTTCCATGAGCTAAAGAGACGGTTGTGCACAACACCAATATTGACCACTCGTGATTGGACTAAACCATTCCATGTCCATGTAGATGCATCCAATCATGCAATAGGATGTGTGCTAGCACAACCCACATGTGAAGGCAATCTAGATTTGCCTATAGCATATGCGAGCAAACAACTAAAGGCAGCTGAACAAAATTATACAACAACTGAGAGAGAAGGCTTAGGCATCGTATATGCTGTAAGGAAGTTTAGACACTATCTATTGGCCACAAATTTTAAGTTTTTCACTGATCATCAAGCCTTATTATATTTGGTCAATAAACCTTGCAATACCGAATGCTTAGTAAGATGGTTCCTCTTACTAATGGAATATGACTTTGAAGTGGTTGTTAGAAAAGGTAAGACCCACCTCAGAGTGGATCACCTCTCTCGCATCACTTCAGGAGAGCCATCATAGGGAGTGTCTAATGAATTACCCGATGCTTATTTGTTCAATCTAGAAGTTGTCCCTAAATGGGAAAATAAGTTGGTACGAGTCCTAACCTTTGGACCTGCAAATAAGAATGTGAAGACGAACAAGGATGAAATTGTACGATCACAAAACTATCAAATATTGGCAAGAAGCATGTATAAACAAGATAGGAAAGGTGTTCTAGCTTGTTGTGTTGAGGACGATGAACATAGTAGCTGGTTGCAACAAGCCCATGAAGGATTTCTAGGGAATCACTATTCTAAACAACGAACGTTGCAAAATCTAAAATGTTTAGGAGTGTATTGGCCTAGTATGGACAAAGAAATTCATGAGTGGATCAAGAATTGTCCAGCGTGCCAGAAGAGACCCCTTGTGGAGCATGCGATTCTTTATCACATACCATTAATTCCATATTGGAGTGCTCCATTGGTAGAATTCATGAGATCAGGAACATTACCCAATGAGGCTAGTCTAGCAAGGAAACGAAGCATGGAGTAAGAAGCTCAAGACTACACTCTCATAGGAGATAACCTATACCGAAGAGGAAAAGATGGTTACTTAAGATTGTGCGTTCACGAATCAGACTATTTGAAAATCTTCAAAACTGCCCATAGCAGTGTTGCAGGCAGACATTTTAGTCCTGACCGAGTAATTAAGACTATTCTATTCTCAGGACTTTGGAGGCCCACTCTTCATATGGATGCACATACCTATCTGAAGAAATGTGACACATGCCAACGTGCCCAGTACCCAATTAGATTAGATGAGATGCCTTTGCGGCCAATGATAGGAGGACATGCATTTTCGAAATGGGGTATAGACTTTGTAGGTCCTATCAACCCCCCAACTAGAAACTCCCATGCAGAGTACATTATTGTAGCTGCAAATTACCTTACAAAGTGGGTAGAAGTAAAAGCCACTATCGAGAATGATGCTCAAACAACGGCTAAGCTTTTATTTGAGAATGTGTTCACCAGATATGGACTAACAGTAGAGTTAGTGAATGATAGAGGTATGCACTTCTTGAATGAAGTCATTGAAAATCTCCTCCAAGAGTTCTTGGTGATACATAAGAATTCTGCCCCTTATCATCCATAAGCTAATGGACAAGCCAAGAGCACAAACAAGATCCTATGCAATGTATTGACAAAATTGGTAAATAATAAGCACTCTGATTGGGATAAACAGCTTCATCACGTTGTTTGGGCTAACCGAGTTGCCTACAAAATGGTACTCAATGCCACCCCATTTTAGATGGTCTTTAGACAAAATGATGTGCTACCTTTGGACTTCCTAATCCCAACTTTAAGAGTAGCACAAGAGCATGAGTGGAATGGACACGAGTTATCATCTAGGATCTTTGATCTAGAACGCTTAGGTGAGACAAGGCTACGAGCGGCTGCAGGCATCTACGCTGCAAAGAAAAGGCATACTTTGATGCACATATCAAAGATAAGGGATTGAAAGAAGGAGATCTAGTGCTGGTCTATACATTAAAGCAACATGTACACAAATTGGAAAAAAGAGGATATGAACCCATGATCATTAATAGAATTTCCACTAGCGGTGTGGTTCAATTGGCCACCCTAGAAGGTGACATCTTGCCAAGCTATATTAGTGGCTGTTGAGTCAAGCTATACCAAGAACCTCTTACAGAGGATATGCTAATGAGACTCAACACTACTAAGAAACGAAAAGAAGAGGAGTTAAGGGTTAGAGAAGAAGCACAAGGAGAGGCTAGAGAATGCATTAGGAGAAATAAATTAAGATGCCTAGGCCTAGATATCAAACTTGAGGCCCCAAGATACCACATGGCGATGTGTCAAACATCAAGTGCAATTGCTTCTCGAATAATTGATCGACATCCCTTTGTGACCATAGCGGTAGGACAAGGGAAGAATGCAAGGACTGTGAGAGCATTGATTGACTCACGTGCAACAACTAGTGTGGTTAGACTTTCATACTACCAAGATCTACAATTGAACATCAATTCCATTGAAGCCTATCTCAAAGGATTGGGAGGTGTGGAAACCCCTTGTTTGGGCGAGGTAGAGCTTCCCATCTATCTTCAAGATGTTCCAATGAGAGTCAAAATGCTAGTGCATAAAGATGAGGACCTTAGAGAACCACTTGTCTTGGGTCAAGACTGGATCTATGACCATGCAGTCAACTTAAACCTTAAAAGATGACTTCTTCAAGTTTGGGTACATGAACAATGCATCACAGTAGAATTAGAGAATTGTATGAGCACAAATCCAAGTAGCACACATTCTCTTAGTTCCTCTAGGCCCAATTTGAGCAAAGAAGATGTTGTATGTGTTAAGAAAGCTATGATCCAGAAGGACTCAATCATGAAAGAATGGTCTCAAAGGACAGAGGAGCCCTCTTCTTTTTCAAAGACTACTGCAACCACAACAATTCAACCAAAGAGGCAAGTAAAACAGTACATGTACATGGCTACATCAAATAGACAAACCAAGTGCAAGAAGAAAGAAGCTTAGGGCATGAAGCCGATTTGGGTATGAAAAGGAGAGCAACCACCAGCTTTGCCACCATCATTTCCATTGAATCAAGCTAACCATGCTAAAAGAAGCACCAAGAAACGAGGACAAGTTCAACCACAAGGTCTCCAAAAAATTTGGGTACCAAAAAAATTAGCTGTAGCTCAACAAGGGCAATTACACATATGGGTTCCCAAAGCACTCTTACATGCACAAAGGCCTATGCTCTCCACCATGCAAAAGGTCTCAACAAAGAAGCCAAGTAGAGAAAAGGGTAAGAACCAAGCATAGAGACCAAAAGAAGATAAAATCACCTCTTCAAAAAAGATAAGAAGGCAATCATCAAGGATATGGGTTTGGAAGCCAAAAGTACCAACAACATTCATAGAACCAAGGCACCAACCATGCCGGATGCAAAATTTAAGCAATCAACCAAAGTTGAAGAATTCGAAAAGGACTTGTACGCAACCCAAAAAAATTCTAAAATGGGTCCCTAAAATCAGTTGTCCTTTGAAATCTAATGGATACCTCAAACAAAGGCTTCATCAACATCTTCCAAGAACATTGAAAGCCTCGACATGCAACAACCATGTGCCTTTGGCATAACCTTGTCTTTTGCATCATTCAGGTCATGCATTTCCAAAGTATGCATCAATATAGGGCTACATTACAAGGCCATGCATAGACACAATTGATCACCCCAGGCACATGTGACACATTTGACATATGTAAAATATTTTATTGATGCTAACATCTTTCTTCTTGTTTTGTGACATTGTTCAAAAAAAAAAAAGAGAGAAGAAGAAACATGATCAGGCACTCAAAGAATCTCGTTAGCGAACCTTCCACAAGGACATCCATCAATAGAAAGACAAGCTAATGGTCAATCACTATGATGGGAGTACAACATAAAGAGATAAACACCGACCGACCTTTCACCATGGTAAACACACTTCGACAACACTATAACCATGATAGACTAGGAAACCTCTTCGTCAGCATACCCTTGGGCAGTCAGCTCAAGACCCAATTTCTTGCACCATACTTCTTCCAATGCATTCCATAAGTATGCATGCATAGGGCCACATTACAAGGCTGTGCACAAGGCACATATTTTCTTCAACCCATGCACTAACACTCTTAACCATCATTCATTATGAGTCATGAGTACATGGTATGAAAACTATGAAAGTCATCTTTGAACGAACCAGAGGATGTTAAGGTGACAATAGCGAGAGCAAGGAAGTCATTCCCACTGAGAGCTGCTCACAGTCAACATTGACAATCTCTTTCTAGTAGCTTACAATTTTTTGGAAGCTCACAACGAAACATTTATGTTGGAATCCAAGAAAGAGCTACATGCAAAGGGAACAATACTTGCACAGGCTAACAGTTACAAAATGAAGAAATGGAAAACTGGCCCTACTACACTTGGAAGGCATGCTTCTCTGGTGGGCACATGTTGGACACTACCTCTCAATGTACCACATGGAACAACCACTACAACAAGGGTCTGCCAGGGATGACACACTCTAGAGGGGGGGAGTGTTGACACTCAAGGCATGGAACCACATCAAATAAGTGGACACATGAGAAGAGAGAGCATGTAGGGAGCTGCAAGAAGCACACATCAAATTTTCAGAAGAAATCCCTATATAAATAATGTTTTTTATCACTAAAAATCATTGTAAATATCATTTACCATTTTTGCAACTCCATTTTGTTCAAGTCGAGGAGTCCTTGAGCTTGAGGATATTAGAAGTATCATCCTACCAATTTTCATAATTTTTAGACTTCGTTTGAGCCCCCAAATAAGCCTTGGAACCTAATTTTTAACTAGGCCAAACACTAGGTATGGACAGGGCCAAAACCAGTAAAAAAACTATAAAAAGGGCTAGAGAGCTCATTTTTGAGGTTAGCTTGTTGTAGATTTGCACGTTGGTAAGAGATTTCTTTGATAATCAAAGTCCTTCCATTGTTCCACTCTTTGCTCTTACCTTCTGTGCATGTGTGTGTATGTGTGTGCATGCTTGTGTGCTTTCACTCACGCACTTGTGCCATCACTTGCTCACGGTCTTCATACCAGTCCTCATGTCTCCACGGATTGACATTTATGAGGTGAATCTCCTCGTGTTGGTACTTACCATTGTGCTAGAGTGACACTACCTAACATAAAATCTATGCTAATTAGCATAAGTAGCATGCTAACTAGCACAATCTACATGTTATCTAAGAAATTAACTATGCTAACTAGCACAATCAATATCCTAGCCACCATAGTCATTGCAATAATTAGGATGGCCAATATGCTAACTATGGAAATTAACGTGCTAGTTAACATATGTTCTATGCTAATCAACACAACAAGTATGCTAACTAGCACAATTTATATTTTAGCTAACATAGGCTCTATGGTAATTGGCACAATTAGTATGATAATTAGCACACTCAGTATGCTAACTAACAAAGGAACTATGCTAACTAGCATAATCACTAGGTTAGCTAGCATAATCATTATGCTAACTAGGAAAGCTTTTATGCTAAGTAACACAATCAACATGCTAGTTAACATAGCCTCTATGCTAATTAACATAGCTACTATGCTACAATGCTAAGACATTATGTTAATTATCACAACCAATGTGCTAACCAGCACCTCAACTATGCCATCTAGCAAAAAATGGTCTACTAGTACCATACATGTTGTGCTTATTAGAAATAGCTTTATGCTAATTTTAACTGTCCTAAGCAGCACAATCATTATGCCGAATTCCACAAAGAATATGCTCTCTATCATAACAAATGTCCTAGCAAGCATACATTCTGACACTTACCTACTCCAACAAAAGGCAATAACTAGTGCATATGTTTATGGGGCCACTTTGCACTACTGCAAGTTGCTCTCACTAGAGTTATGGTTACAAAACAGAGAATATAGTTGTTAAACGAATAAACTATTGGTTTTTGTGCACTAGTAGGCTTTCATTTTGTAGAGTGTACGTATGAGTGCATGTATTTTGCAACAAAAGGATGTTGGTCGATAGCAGTTGACTTCAATAAATGGGGCTTGGAAGCGGGTGTTGTGGAAAGAAAAGAGATGCGGTGGCATGGGATGCCCTCATTAGATCTGACGGACATACTGTTGTTTCCTTATTGAAAGCATGTGCAAAGTTGAAGGATGTAAAAAAAAAAAATGGCCTTGCATTGCATTTGGGGTTTGCTAAGGCTGGTCTTGTTGAAATAGACACCTTTGTTGGTAGCTCCCTGGTTGACATGTATGCAAAGTGTGGTTCACTCATCAAGGCTCAGCAAGTGTTTTCTAAGCTTCATGTTCGCAATGTTGTTTGTTGGAATGCACTGCTAGTAGGTTATACTGAGCGGAGATCTGCAGAAGTGATATCATAGCCATTGTGCGGGAATTTTCATCGATTTCATCTTAGAGAGAAGGAAACTAGGCGCATTGATTTTTTATTGTGCGGGCAAAATATTCAGAGAGAAATCCTCGAAGGAGATGAATAACACTAAAGAACTCAATACTGTTGTAATGAATTTGATGGAGTGAGCTTTTGCTTTGTATGTGTGTGGAATCGTGATTGGCATAGCAGGAATGGAGCACGTGTGAGGGAATTTTCGTTTCAGTGTGTGCATATTTGAAGGGAAGAACTCAGCAGAAAGGGGAAGGAGTTTGCTAGAAAATTGAGTGTGACAAGTTTGAAGGGAAGGAAAATTTGTAATGTGGAAGATACATAAGGGAGTTTTGTACCAAAGCAAATATATCTTTTGACAGGTAACTTGGAGTTCCAGAGAAGTAAAAAAAATAGTTGCAACAAAAGGGTGCAAGCGCTCATGCCTGAGGATGGAGAAGAAAGCTACACATGCTAGTTGGATACCCAAGGAAGGTTAGAGAGGAAGATTGAATTCCATCAGGAGAGGCTGGAGGCACATGCTTAGAGAGAAGAGGGCTCCAGCGAAGGGAAGATAGTGCAACTCTTCAAATTGGAAGGAAGCTTAGATATTCAAGACCACTCAATGAATAAGGGATAGAGAAGATAATGATGAAGGGGGTGGTGAGCAATTATTAGGAGTTTCTATCAAGAAGAATGGGAAGAAAGACATCAGAAATAGAAGGGAAAAAAGGAAGGACAAAGGAAGACTTGAGTTGCAGAACAGGGGAAAAACATAAATTTGGAGGGTGCTGATGATGGGGGAATCACTCTCAAAAGCTCCACCTGGATATTCTCCTCTCAACATCATAACGTTGTTGCAAGGAATTATATAACATAAAGACACTCCGTCTGTAAGTGAATTAATCAAGCGATTATTGATTATGAAAGAAAGTTTTGGAAGCTCAAATCAAATAGGAATCGGAGAGGAAATTTGGTAGACTTTTTTCTGTTGCAATAAATCAGTCATTAGAAAACCACATATTGCTTGTTGTGCTGAATTGTTGTCAAAGTCCTTGCGACTGAAGAAGATAGACCTGTGCTGAAGCTCTGGCCAAGTCAACCATGTGCGTTGAATACAACCTTGCTTCAACCTCAAATAAAGCCTCAAAAGATCGAGCTAGGAATCAGGAGAAGTCGGGGCAGGGGTTATGCCCATTGATTTTACATGCCGGGGGGGGTTATTCTTCTTCGTTTTTTGGGCTTCTGACCAGGAGGAGATGGACCTGATCGTGAGAGGGAAGAAAAGGGAGGTGGAAAGGGCACGAAGAAAATAAGAATTATTGAGATGAGCTCAGGTGTTTTTTGGGCTGACTCTGTTCTGGCTACATATAGCAGAAAGGGAAGGCGAAGCCGTGAGGAGAAGGCAGGGAGAAGGCGGGCTCGGCTCGACTCGGCACTGCACACTCTCAAAGGAAGGAAGTGTAGTCTACAAAAAGGAAAGGTCGCATCAAGGGGAGTGGCTGAAGAAATCAGGAGCTAGAATCTATATGCCAGACAGAGTCCGATTCATCTCTGTCAACAAGACTCATGCCATGTGGGGATGCATCATATAGCTTCAACACAGAAGCAGACATCATCGTAGTAACCATGCTAAACTGAGGGATCTTTGAGGAAGGAGTGATTAAAGAATTGGGAACCCGGAGAAAAACTACCCTCAAAATGAAGAATCTCGAGATGGAAGATGTAACAACACTCATTGCAAGGACCAAGAGTGACAAGTAGGTCAGTACTTGTGCATTCTGATTTTTTTTTTTTAGTTTCCAACTTTGTCCACTTATTGCACTAATTGCTCACATAACACCTGCATCTTCGTGGTTGTAATTGTCCGCTTGCTTTGCACTATGTGATGATTCTCCCCACCTTATGTTAGGCAGAAAGGCAAAGAAAAAGGGAGATGATTTCTCGTGAAAGTTACATTCTATCCCCTGAGTGATCTTGCTCTCTCCTTATTTTCTCAACTTTGCCAATAATGACCGACATATTGCATTAATCGCTTGACTGGGGGGTGTGCAATTGTGAGAGGCTGGTGTCTCTACGTATTTGGGTAACTAGCGACTCCTACAGCAGTAAGAGTAGCACGACTGAGGATGATACAAGGGGTTGAAGTTGTAGAATTCCTCATGAGTGTCTACTGAAGAAATGGATCTCTATGATACACCCGTGGGTTTTGAAAATTGAGTATGTAAGTGATGCCTAGATGATCATCATGAGATGTGCGCATATTTGTATACAATCAACGTGAATACCATTTTCTGCTTGTCCTTAGATGCATCGGTTTTCTCTTTGGATATCATTCCCCAATTATTGACGATTGTGTGGTAATAGCGGAGGAACAGTTTTTCGTTGTTTTGAGCAATTATGTGTTCTTGAATAAAGCAGGGAATGAACGTGATATAACTAAGGGGATGTACAGATGTCTTGTGTAATACACCACTGAATGAGTGTAGCACCATAGTGGAGGTGTTTTATTTAACAATGTTTAGATATAAAGATCTTCGTCCAGGGGAGTTATGATAACTCATGGGAGAGCAGGCCGAGAGAGAGAGAGAGAGAGAGAGAGAGAGAGAGAGAGAGAGAGAGAGAGAGAGAGAGAGAGAGAGAGAGAGAGAGAGAGAGAGAGAGAGAGAGATTGGAGACCTAAGGATCTAAGGGCATCAAGAGCACTAAGCAAAGGGCAAGTGGGAGAACCTGTGAGCCTCTAAGGGTGTGGGTATGAGACTGATACTAAGATTACATAAAGGAGTACATATGCTTGTGTGTGCTCGTGTATAAGAGGGTGCATGTGAGAAGGGTAAATCCAGAAGAGGAAAAGGGGATTCCCAAGAGAGAAAAAAAAGCATGACCAGTTGCTAGGTTCGGGCAAGAAAATAGGACCGAGATTTAGGACCAAGACACCAACAAGCACATTAATTTGCATAAAGGCACTCCGTGGGCCTTATCCAAAGTAGAAACGGGACAAGAAACAAGCACTAAAATGCTATTTGTAGTTCCCATGTGGAAGAAATTGTGGCGGTAGACCCTTTAACATTTTGGCGATCCTACTGGGGATCCCAAAGGAGGACACATTCAGGGGCAATCGTGGACTCGGAGTGAGGAAAGGTGACAGAGTACAAGGAAACTAAGCAAAATACAAGCGTGTGTAAGACACTTTCCCTCGGGTTTAGAGACCTATCATTTTGGTGCGTTTTCCGGGAATTGGCTTAGCACATCTCATAGAGATTGCTACGAGCTCGCTTAGTGCCCCAATTGTGTGGCACAGCCAAGTCAGCCCCGGATTGGTTGCTTTGGTCTTGGTAAAGTGATGACACAGATGCAAGTTAGGGACTTTGAGAAGGTTGGCTCGAGGATGACGAACTCCGAATGGACTAGAAGTCGAAGCGGTTTTGGACGCTCAATGCGAAGCTATGCATATGAATGTCACCGGGTTGGTCCAATCTCGAATTATATTCGGTGTTGGTGTTGCGAGAGAGTCGGGCACATTGCAAAGTTTTGCCCTCGTGTGTCAAGTCCGTTGGACTTTGTCCCTAGATGCCTAGAATGCGGGAAAAAGAGGCTAAGCGAGCACGTGTGTGGCTCAAAAGAGGTGACTGACATAAAGGTCACAACAAATGAATCGGATAGGTGTTTATCCTCTTTGTACGTGGAAGTTGACATGAGCGGAGTCGCTTCATCGACAGAGACTGAAAAAGTGATTGGAAACACAGATAGGGAATCCGAGAATCAAGCTTTGATGGAACTCGTAAAGAGCCTTGAATGTCAAGTCAATTTGCTTCTGGTAGAGCGGTATAGCCAGAGGACCAAGGTAGAAAAGCTTGAGGAAAGTCAAGCGAGGTTAGGAGAGGTCGTCGCGAAATGTGTAGAACAATTGCAAGTTGTGGAGAATAGAAACATGGAGTTGAAAGCGAACAAAAGCTTGAGGGAAGGCCTTGCAAGGTCTGAGCATGAAAAAGTGGTCTTAGACCTAAGAACCGGCTTGACGATAGCCGATTGCCATAGCATTGCGATTGAGGAGGATCCCCCTAAATATGATGATGACCTGGCATAAAGAGTCGATCGAATGGAAAAGGAAATCGAGAAATTACAAGAAATGACTGGTAGATATGATGACCAAGCGGGTAAGGTAGCGGAAGAGTTCCACTTGGAGTTAGAAAGAATAAAAAGTTCTCAAGCAGAGAGCGATGAGAAAGTGAGATGGGTAGAGAAAGAGAATGCAAGGTTGAGTAGCAAGCTCGATAGGTGGATGAATCGAAAAGACGACGAGACGCGAGGATAGGTGGAAGACCTGAGAGAGGGGAAAATGGAGGAAGAGCTGAAAGCGGTGTTGGAGAGGTTGGATGCGTTCGGAACGGAGTTAGAAAGAATGAAGAATGAATTGTCGAAGGAGGTAGATGATCTAGATGAAGAAAATATGAGTAGGATTTGGGAGGAAAGATCGATTAGAGAGGAAGTCGAGAAGTTGACCGTTCGAGTTGAGAAGAGGGAGGATATTCCCCTCGGATCTGAAAAAAGGGTGAGAGAGGTAGACAAAGAGATGGAGCAAATATGGAATCGGTTTCGAAGCATTGACTCTGACCTGTTCCAATATCAAAGTGATATTGAGCACAACAAACAAGGATTAAGAGACCTAGCGGCGAGGCTTGAGGCACTAAGAGGTACAACAACCAATGGTAGTTTTCCGTGTCATATATCAGGTCAGGTGGAATCTCTGCGCACAGAGGTTGGAGATGAAAAAATAGATGAGGAGATGGATGTCGGTGAGGATGGCTTGAGTCTGACTAGGGTTTGCTTTGCGGATTGCGAGTCAGAGATGTGAGGATGGGCGGATCAAGTCTGTTGTATGCTTAGGACTGAAGTGGCATTTTTCGGGGTTTTCAGGTCGGCAAGGTAGTTAGTGTGTGCGAGTTTTGAGAAGAAAAGTTGACCATGGCATTAGTGGCCAGATTTCAGCTTGAGTAGCGGCAGAGAGGAGATGTGTCTCATCGGGATGTCCACGGGGGGATATGTGTGTGTGTGTCATGATTGGTTGGGTTGGGGAAATGGGCCTTTCTTCTGTCTCCTAATTCTTAAGACTTTGGAATTGAAAAAGAAAAAAAAAACAAGAAAGAAATAATTGTGTATATGTGTGTGTTGTCGGTGCGCTGCAATGGGCTAGTAGGCGGGTGGAACAACCTTGATCGGGTGATTGAGGCCACGAGCTGATGCTAGTTTCGCTGTAGGCCCGACCTATATGTGGCTATGTGCCTATGTGGGCCGATAGGCGGGTGGAGTTCCTTTGGCCGGGTGGTCAAAGCCACGAGCTGACGTCGGTTTCGCATAGGGCTAGCATTATGCATTGCGCGTAAATAATAAAAAAAAAAGAGAAAAAAAAGAAAAATTCCTCGCTCGAGGGGGGACAGAAGAGAGGCGAGAGGGCATGATGCCTTGATGGGTATGTGTATGTGTTGTGGGGATCTGGGAATGTGTGGATTCCTGATAAGGCATGTCGAATCGAAGCTTAAGCTCGGCTAGGGTTTTGGCTACGACGTGTCTGTGGAAGACTTGGACTCGAGGGATCCAAGCGTGCTAGTGACTTTGTTTGTCTGCAAACTCTTGGGAGGTGCTCATTTTGGGTTCTTAGGTTGTGCAACTACTTGCGATGTCCTGAAGCATGTCGACGATGAGCGATCTTGTTGGAGTGAGCTTGTGTTAGGCTTGAGTGGTCTTTGCCATGTGTCCATCAATTCAGAAGGTGTGGTGGTGACCTAGCATGGAATTTTGTTGAAAAGCGCAAAAAAAAAAAAGAAAGAAAGAAAGCAAGGAGTCGATGAAAAGGAAAGCAAGTAGTGGAAACCCTAGGGAGAAGGGGAATGAAAAGTCGGCGAGAGAACTCGGTTAGAGATGAGAAAAAGAATCAAGAAAGGGATCGTGTGGCCGGGATGAGTATCAAAAATAGAAGTGGGGAAGTGGCAGTATAGCCGAGAAGGGCATAAAAAAAAATTGAAATTTAAGAATGGTACTTGCTTACATATATATTGTGTGTGTGGAAAGTGGATTGAGTATGCATGTGGAATAGGAGATTCATGAGGTATTGATTGAATAGCTGAGAAGAGTGTCGGGAAGGAAATGTAGTTCCGCTTTTTGTTTGCATGGGGATGTTGTGTATGATGACAATGCATGTGTGATGTGAGTGATGTGTGTGTGTTCTTTCCATTTTGACGTTATGTTTGCTGAAAATTGGTCTAATGTTTTGGTGAGTTTGTAGACAAGTGGACATGATGATGAAGATGCGAGAAGATGGACAAAGATGGTAAGTGAAATGATTGGATTTTGGTACTAACCGACAAATGTATGAGGGTGATTGCAGGTGCTACAATGAGGAAGAAGAGAATAAACATGCAAGGTAAAGATTTGTATTTGATTCAGTGATGAGCACATGTTGGATGATTTGACTGCAGGAACATAGTTGGCTCGTCGAGGATGACTTCGCAATTAAGTGGAGGGGAGTATGTTAACCGAATAAACTATTGGTTTTTGTGCACTAGTAGGCTTTCATTTTCCAGAGTGCACGTATGAGTGCAGGTATTTTGCAACAAAAGGATGTTGGTCGATAGCAGTTGACTTCAATAAATGGGGCTTGGAGGCGGGTGTTGTGGAAAGAAAAGAGATGCGGTGGCATGGGATGCCCTCATTAGATCTGACGGACATACTATTGTTTCCTTATTGAAAGCATGTGCAAAGTTGAAGGATGTAAAAAAAAAAAATGGCCTTGCACTGCATTTGGGGTTTGCTAAGGCCGGTCTTGTTGAAATAGACACCTTTGTTGGTAGTTCCCTAGTTGACATGTATGCAAAGTGTGGTTCACTCATCAAGGCTTAGCAAGTGTTTGCTAAGCTTCATGTTCGCAATGTTGTTTGTTGGAATGCACTGCTGGTAGGTTATACTGAGCGGAGATCTGCAGAAGTGACACTCAAATGTCTATGGGCAGATGGGTATAAGGTATTCCTCTTAATGTTCCTGCAGTTGTCTGCAGCTTAAGAGCATGTGCTAGCATTGGCTTGACCAGCCTAAGTGAAGGACTATTTTCAGAGACGAAACAGAAGAGTTTTTGAGAAAGAAACTATCTGTTAGCAGCACCTTAGTGAATATGTGTGTGAAATGTGGTTCTATTGCAAAAGCAAGGGCAGTTTTTGACCAGTTCTTGCTCCGAAATGTGGTGTCATGGAATATATTAATGGCAAGATATGTAGAGATCGGGCATATAGATTAAACATTGGTTTGTTTGAATGAATGCATTTTGAGGGTGTGGCTCTTGATGCTGAGACATATATAAATAGCTTGAATACATTTGCTACTATGGGGGCTATAGAGAAGGGGCAAGAAATGCACACTGAAATAGTGATGAAAGGGCTCTTAGAAAAATAATTCAGTTTGGGAAACACCATGATTTTTATGTACTCAAATATGTGGTGCAGTAACACCATGATTTTTATGTACTCAAATATGTGGTGCCACCCTCAATGTAAGGGATATCGTATCTTGGAATATGCTGCTTGCAGATATGCCCACATTGAATAAGAGGATTTCTTATTTAGCACATTTAATTTGATGGTAGTGCCACAATGTGAAGCCAGATACAATCATTTGTCTAGCTACCTTGAGGGCTCTTAAATTTTTTCCGAGTCTTTTCCATGGCAGACCTGCCATAGCAGACTAGTTCTGTTAGAAGCCAAAAATCTGTTTCATTCCGTTCTTGGCAGAACACATTTAAGAGAGAGCGGACGACAATTTTGGAGGGGGCTGGTGAAAGTTGTAGAGGGCGACAGTCTTCACCGCATAAAGGGGGAAAAAAAAGCTTTGAAGGCTCTCTCTCGCTTGTCTATGGGGGTGTGTTGGAAGGAAGGAGCTTCGATCTGCATGTTGGGTATATACAGATACACATCTGCCAAAGGAGGGAGGCGATGTGTTGAGGGAACAAGGAGTGAAGGGTCTTCTGTTTTTGGTAGAGCAGTGAGACGAGGCGTTCTCCTCATCGAGAGAGCTGGGGGCTTCTGCTGGGTTGTGGTGTGCAGGTGCGCAATAGTAAAGGGGAGGAACATCATAGCCATTGTGCGGGGATTTTCATCAATTTCATCTTAGAGAGAAGGAAACTAGGCGCATGGATTTTTTATTGTGCGGGCAAAATATTGAGAGAGAAATCCTCAAAGGAGATGAATAACGCTGAAGAACTCAGTACTGTTGTAATGAATTTAATGGAGTGAGCTTTTGCTTTGTATGTGTGTGGAATCGTGATTGGCATAGCAGGAATGGAGCACGTGTGAGGGAATTTTCGTTTCAGTGTGTGCATATTTGAAGGGAAGAACTCAGCAGAAAGGGGAAGGAGTTTGCTAGAAAATTGAGTGTGACAAGTTTGAAGGGAAGGAAAATTTGTAATGTGGAAGATACATAAGGGAGTTTTGTACCAAAGCAAATATATCTTTTGACAGGTAACTTGGAGTTCCAGAGAAGTAAAAGTTGCAACAAAAGGGTGCAAGCGCTCATGCCCGAGGAAAGGTGATAGAATACAAGGAAACTAGGCAAAATACAAGCGTGTGTAAGACACTTTCCCTCAGGTTTAGAGACCTATCAATAGTAAACATGATTGTAGGGGAGCTTGACCATGACACTAGTATCCTTTTTTCCAATGAGATAGCCACGTGCATTGCATTCATTTTCTAGTGAGATGTCTAACACTTTACGACCCCTCAAAAACATTCTCATTTTCAAGCAATGAATTGATTGAGGGAACTAATATGTATGAAGGAACTTCTCCATATTCAAAGAATTAGGTCCAATTGCTCTTCAAGGCTTTGCACTATATGTTTTATACTCTCAAATTTAACCTAAAAAGAACAATATGCAGATTTATAATATCCACTTGGAAGGTTATCCGAGTGAACATGACATCAAACCTATACTTATTAATAAACAAGAAATTGCAAGTCATCATTATAATTGTCCTCAGAGAACTCAATCGTTTCTAATGTTTCTTTGTGTACTAAAATATTCATTTCAATGTCTAAGCACTATTTATGATCTAATTTCTCTTGTTATTAGAGACTTAACAAAAGATCCTCTATTTCATTCAATTTTTCTCGAAGTGAGATGATAGCTAGCCCGATATTTGCAATAGTGGCTTGCTTTATCCAGACCTCATCTGGAGACAAGCACTAACTTCAACTCCTCTCAAGAGTCTTCCATAGTATTTCTAAATATCATGGCCAATAGTCTTACATGATAACTCTCTCCTTGACAGAATATCCCTTTGTCAAGACCTCTATCAACAAAAGTGCTTTTTGAGCTTTCACAGGACAATGGGGTGGCCTTCTATGTGGGTGATGTGCAACCAATGTATTGCTCATCACTGAACTATTTTTTTGTGCAATCATCCTCCTCTTTGGAGACCACATGATGTGAGTGATTGCGAAACCTCCACTTACGCACATGACGATCTAAGTACCCTTTTTTTATTGAGTTCATTCATATATTGAGCGGCACAATTTTCTCAGTTAAATCGCATACATGTACCGTTTTCCAAAACTATTGGGCTAAATTCCTTGACATATGCTTTTGTAAATGTTTCCAAAGTTTCCTTATTGGTGCATGTATTTTGATAGACAATGTGGTGCAAGAGCATAAGTTGCTCATATACTTCTACATGAATAGAGTTGAATTTGATCTTGTATTCATTGTTTTCTATGGGTTGCATAAAACTAAAGACCACTCATCCTTAGGGATATCCTCCCATTTCAGTAACTTTGGGTCCAATCCTTGATTAGCAAGGCCACATGCTTCGTTGAATTTGATTACTATAATGCAAAATGTCTTTTACACTAGTGTAGCATAACTTTGGCGCTCTCCAAAGCCGTATCAATGCAAGTAATGAGAGTTATACAAAAGATCCTACCCATTATCATCCAAGATGTGATAATGTGCCCATCATGCATGATAAATGCTAGACAAACTGAATGGAATCGATATGCATACAATCATAGATAGATCAGATAGATAGATAGAGAGTACCTAAAGCTAAAGTTGAAGAAAAAGTTGAAGTTAAAACAAAAACTCCATAGTTTCCACATCTTCCACCACAATGATTCGACAACTTTGAGTTTACTTCATGCATAGGTTTCACATGGTTGAATCTCCAAAGTCATCTCCAATTAGCTAGTGCATAATCTGGCTATATGTTTCTTCCTTTTCTTTTGTGGCATTAGGAAAAAAAGTGAACCCTGCATGGACCTTGTAAGGATTCCTAATTTTTAGGGATTAAGCTTAATCTTGAACTTTGTTAAGGGGACAAAGTGCATTTAATAGAGCACTTTTTGGTAGGCTAAAGTAGGCTTTTTTTAGGCTGAGCTAGGACCTTCTCTCTCTTCTGCACATAGAGAGAGAGAGCAAAACCACTTTCCACCTCATCAAATCCGTCCATCTTTATGAATAAAAAAATGAGTTTTCAGAAAAAGTCTCTTTTTCAGCTATTCTTTATTCAAAATGGCCCATACTTTTATGTATATGTCAGAACTTAATTTTTTTAGTCTTATTTTTATAAAAAATACTTAAAAACATACTTTTCAAAATCCTCCAAAAGTTAAGTGCCACATCATCAAACTCGTAACTTTGGTTGCCCCAAAACATGAATTTTTGAAAAAAACTCATTTTCCCTCTAACATACTGAAAAAAGTCATTTTGACCTATCCACATACCAAAACACACTTTTTTTCTTGCACACAGCTACTGTACTAGCCATTCCAGCCATCTCTGTGCTTCTTCCCATTCGGTGCTGGAGTTTTGGAACATCATGGTGCTCACATGTATTACGAACATGACACCAGCACCAGCGCGTGCTCCTCACTCAAAGAGTGTACATGTTCGTGTTCCTACAGAATTTGCACCAACAACTAGAGGTAGCAATGACATAGATTCTCAAAATGCACGACGTGCAGCTGGAGAGAAGAATATTGATCTTTGGGTCCATGGTGCTTTGTATCCCTTGGATCCAATGGCTAATGTTCATCCTAGATTCCATACTATCTCCACATTTCTACAATTCCGTGGTTGCGGTGAAGATGGACTGCTAGGCTATTGCAAGCGATTGTCTAACCATTCTACATCTATAGCAACTTATTGGATGCAACAATGTCATCACAACCATTTCAAGATACACAGTTTAGAGAGTGCTATACACACTTTAGAAAGTGCTATCACATCTTTGGATGAGCACAATAATAGACTCCAACAAGATGTGGAAGAAAAGGAGAGCACAATTACAAAGTTAAAAGCCAATCTTACACAACTAAAAGAGACTCCACTTGGGATGAGATTTAGGAAACGACCATTATCATCCTTTCAAGCTCTTTCAACTGGTGGTGGAGCACGGAAGCGACGTGTTTACGCACTTAGGTATGTATTTCCTTTGTTTAGTTATGTTAAAAGACTTTTAGATTGAGATTCTTATTGTGCAGGTCATTTGTTGAAGATGCGAGTGCTTCCTCAACAATGGAGGATCAATTGAAGTTTCTGAATTCTTGTCTTAGCAACAAACATGTGCTTATGATTTTGGATTCACCAATAGGAAATCACATCAAAACCCAAGTGATTAAAGATTTTGCAGGCAACTTAGAAGATATTATTAGTCCTAGTGAGGTACAGATGGTATGTGATGAAGCAGGTGTTAGTACTAGAGCGTAAACTGCATTGTACAATCTTTTGAAGCAGGCTCTACAAAACAAAGGTATTTTTCAGAGCATTTTTCCATGCCCTTACAAGGTATCTCTGAAGAAGAAGATGACCAATGAGGATGTAGCCAATACTCTTGGCAATTACCTGCATATAGCAGATGTTATGCCTGCATCCATTTATCATTCATCTACATCAAAGAAAGAGTTGAAAAACACATCTAGAAAGGGATTCATCTACACAAAGTACAACATATTTGTCAATTTGGAGAGGCTTCAAAAGGAAATGGTTAAATTTTACAAATCCACACTTCAAGGTATATCCATTGTTTTGATAATGACATTTATAGTATTTTTAATAATATAATGTTTGTTATTTGATGTAGATTGTGGTTCCAAACTCAAGTTTGTATTGAAGCTAGACAAATGTCAAATCATAAAGGGACGCCGTATGGAGAGACTTAGTGTGACACTCATGAATGAAGCTATGGCCCATGCTAGTATTGATGATAGTGAAGAATCTACCCATCACTTTACATATAGTGTCCAATCCGAGAAAGATATATGGTGGTTAGGTGCTATTGAAGTACCTAAAGAATCCAATGATGTTCTTACATGGATTTTCAATAGGACCCCATGGATCACAGAGGTGATAACTTCTCAAATTCATGGTGCCAAAATCAATGTAGAAAGCCGTGGTGATTTTGAAGTAGAGTGGCACTTAGGTGGAGACTTAAAGACTATCAAATGCATGTTAGGGTGCAAACAAGGTGCATCTACTCTCTATCCTTGTCCATATTGCACACGAGGGTATAAACAAACAAAGAGAAAACAAAACAACATAGATGATTTAGTTGATGACACAGATGCAACTCCATCTGCTGAATGAGATACACCTTTAATGAGGTGTCCCATGTTAGGTACACCTAATCGTGACATGTCAGATAAGGATTGGAATCCCATTATTCCATTCCCTTTAGTCAATGTCCAGTTTTGCACCTTGCATGCCTTCATGAGAATTTTTGATAGACTATTGAAGCTCCATATAGAATACACATTTGCCATGAAGCCAGTTGATAAATCTATTGAAGCTATAAAGAAATTAGAGGAACTTCTTAATTCAATTGGTTTTCATGGTGGAAATGTAACCCTAGTTGTTAAGAAAGTTGGAGAATCTCAAGATAGCTTGCAACAAGTGTCAATGATAGGGAATAAAGCAGGACATTTTTTTAGAAGAGGTACTAGCACTCAAAATAATGAACGTTATGACCTGTGGAAAGACCTATGCATGATCACAACAGACAATGACTCTCAAGTTGATCTTTGTAATAAGAGAAAGAAAGTTTGGTCGAGCTTTGATAAGTTGGTAGGCTTAATGGGTCTGACTAGGTCTAGTGCTATTCAACGTCAAATGTTTCAAGAAACATTAGTGGAGTTCACCAAGTGTTTCATTCAATCTTGGGGAGAGAGCAATATAACACACTACATTGTAAGTGTAATCTTCTTCTACAAGTGTTCATTGCACTTACCTTTTTAAAAATGTACTTAACAATTTTTATTCAATCTTGGGGAGAGAGCAATATAACACACTACATTGTAAGTGTAATCTTCTTCTACAAGTGTTCATTGCACTTACCTTTTTAAAAATGTACTTAACAATTTTTAGCATATTTTGTTTGCACATGGAGCTTTTTTCATGCATCGATATGGGTCATTAGAGATTTTCAGTACCCAAGGAATGGAAAAGTCACACTACAAAGCGAGGGGTGTCTACTTCAAAAACACCCGACATGGTGGTGGCCCAATGCAATCAAACTACATGGAGGAGATGTTTAATTGGTTTTACCGCACTACATTCTCGAGAAAGTTTTTTGTGGAATGACTTAGGGATTCAAAATTGGCAAAACTTGCAAGAACGATGCAACACAACATTGCCAGTGAGAAATGGAAGTCATCACTAGGTCCTCTTCATCATGCTCAGTGGCGTGCAAGGAGACAACGAGAAGGCTCAGCTGGGAAGTAAAGTGAATTCGTTATTTCCCATCATGTGGTAATACCTATGATTATTATAATCTTGGTTTCAATGTGTTATTATTTAATATATAATATTCTGTATGGTTTTAAACAGGTTTTGTCCATTCTAGTGTGAACAAACAGTTTTTTAAAAAACTCTATAAATAGAGAGATTTCACTTCATTTCACACTTTTTGCAACTCAAGAGAATGGCACGCACCAAGCAAACTGCAAGGAAAGATCGCATCTTCTTTCCTAGCCCTCATCTAGGGACACAACGCGCACCATGGTTGCAACCCCCCCAAAGACCTCGAAGTGGTTCCTAGAGCACATCTGTGCCTGTGTCACACGATGGCACACCACATGGGAGCCATTGAGTGCGAGAAAATGAAGTGTCCAATAGACAAGAGTATTACACTCCAGGACGATCAGAGTCCATTTCAGAAGATGAGCCACCACCAACAAGGACACCCATCAAATCAAGACCCAAACAGAAGTTGATCAGAAGGAGTGTACCATAGAGCGAAGAAGAGTCATCCCCGAACGAGGAAAGCAGCAATCAACCACCGTGGAATGATATGCAAATTCCAACGAGCCATAGGGTGACACATGGAAGTAAGACACTTCCACAAGGACAAGGGCAAATACCAACAGAGGAGGAAAGAGAGCAAAGTCAACAACCACATCAACAACAAAATGTGCAAGATGAAGCTGGGCCCTCACATCGTGCACATCGGAGAAAAGAAAACTATCAACCACGACGTCGACCTCAACGCCAGCCAAACATACCTCCCAACACAAGAGCTCCACAAAGACGAAGGAAGCACTGCAGGGCTTTTGCAGAGATACGACACTACCAAAAGTCCGTTGAACTACTCATACCGCGAAGAGCTTTTGCAAGGGTAGTGAAAGAGGAACTACAAAGCTACCAAGCAGGTCTAAGAATACAAGGGATAGCACTTGAAGCACTTCAAGAGGCAGCTGAGGCCTACCTCATCTCCATGCTTGAGGACTCTAACCTCTGTGCTATCCATGCCAAGAGAGTAACCATACAACTGAAGGACATTCAGCTAGCAAGAAGAATTAGAGGAAATAACCCATGATGTGTATATTATACCCTATGATAGGCTACTTTGTGATGTAATACAATGGATAATAGAAAATTTTGTTTTTACTTATATTCTTTGTCTCTTGTTTCTCTCTCACTCTCTCTCTCTCTTTCAGTCAGTTATATATGGATTCAGTTAAACATGCATGCACTCGCCTATTGTTTTGTGACTAGATATGTTCCTTTTCTACCTATTGATGTGCAACGTCCTTTTCATACCAAAAAACCCCCAGCCACAGAAACGCGGGATTCAACCCTGCAAAATTTTTGCAGGGCTGAATCCCACGTTTCTGTGGCTGGGGTTTTTTTTGCAATATTTGGTCTTTTGTAAGCATCAAACATATGGTAGAGATGCAATGGTATGCATAAAAGGTAATCATTGTATGCATAAAAGGTATGGATGAGATCTTTATCTAGTTAAAGCTGAGTTTATACCCTACTGGTAATCTTTGGTCCTGATTCTACCAAAACCAAGTGAAAATCTAAAATTACATACTTTCCTATGTTTTGTAGCACCTAAAATCACTAGATAAGGCCAAAAAAGCCCCAGCCACAGAAACGCGAGAAACAGCCCTGCAAAAATTTTGTAGGGCTGTTTCCCACGTTTCTGTGGCTAGGGCTTTTTTTGGCCTTTTTTATGCATGTAATTATACAAAGGATCAAAGGAAAATACAAAGAACCCCAATTAGATACAATTTGTGGACAGAAGATAAGTTCAATTTTTTAGCACATTCATATACAGAAATAGACAAATGATGAAAAAAAAGTTTGTATTATCAAGACATTACATCATTTCTCAGCTGCCTTCAATTTCTCTACAACTTTCTTTCTCCTTTGTAGAGATTGAGGCAGCTGGTAAGTCAATACAGATCTTGATATTACATGGGGGTCTTGCATTCCAAGACCCATGGCGATACCTATTTGCCCTAATACTTTTCCTCTAAAATTAAGTCCTAATGTATTTACAACTAAGGATTTCCTAACCAAAATGACACAATTAGTGCCTTGGGTATATGTACATAAACACAAAATCTTGCTAAGGGCCTTCAAGCACCAAGTCATGAAGTGCCCATCCGGACTGTAGTCTTTGTGTATGATAACAAAATCATCCTTTGGCAACTTTTCGATGTAGTTTTCCAAGGATGCACCACTCCCACGAGAAGCTCGATCCCCACCAGACCTTGCTGCGAACTTGTCGAGCTCAATTGCTTCCTGTTAAGAACAAATGAGAATTCAAGCTCTTACAATGTTAACTTAAATTATCGATTTATTTAATTCAATTACCACTTACATCATGAAGCTTGTCTTCTTCCTCCCCTCTTCCAGGGGCATCAAGATCAATGCTAGAGTGGGCCATGCCACTCTGCTCTGCTACAGGGGATGTAGGAATTTTTTGCTTCAGTATCCTCTCCCGTGCTGCACTGAACTCCTCCTCCGTAGTAGAATTGTTGTCATCATTTAAAATATCAGCACACACCATTGCTATGGTGTCTCCCACAGAATCCCCAAGTGGGATGGACTTCTTTTCAAGTATGTCAGATGTGTTGTCAAGTGGAACATCTGACATTGTGGAGAAAATACTCAAGCATTCATCTAGGTGTAGACCAAATGCCTTCTCAATGTCATGAAGTAAAATAAATTCCTCTCCATCCACAACGATGCTAGAGAGATATTCAAGTTCCACCTCTGGTAATGTGGGCTCAGAGGGGTTGAGATTTGAAGGGGGGCCCTCCTCCATGCTTGATTGCACACGTAGTTTATCCTCAACACCACTAAGAAATTCTTGGTGGATTGTAATGCTTTCTTTGGCAAAATTTATGGCCTCTGGTTGAGGTTCATTCTTCTCCTTAACAAAACCCCCAGTGACAAGGTTGGGGAGCTCAATAGGTGTAGGTTCGGGCTCCTCATTAATAATAAAATATGTTTTTGCAATGTAGGATAGGTACTTTGTACCCATCCTCTTCTTTTTGTTAAGTTTTTTTACTAATGGCACAGAGTCATCTAATAAATGCCCTACAGTTTCAACAATTGCCATGAAACGCTTAAGGCGCTTCATGAAGGCTTCATCGCCTCTGTGTATGTAGAGTAGAAGGTCACATGGAACCCATTTACCCTCATAAGGCGGTATTTCTATAGAGAAATGCAAGATGTAGTACTCAAGGAACTCTATGATTTCCTTGAGCACATCAGAGTTCAGTTGAATTGTTTTGTCTAGATCAGGGACTCTAGACAATAGGTCATACAAGTGGTTTTGACCTTTGAACTCAGTTGATTCCAAGAACTCATTGAAGAGTTCACGCGGACGTTTGGGTTGCAGGGTACTGGAGGATGCGGTAGCCATTGCGCGTGATGCTAGCTTCTGTGCGTACTTTGCAAGTGGTTGTAGCTCTTCTTGGTTGCAAAAGTGAGAAATGAGAGAATAAGTGTTGCTTTTATAGTAGTTTCAAAATTTTAAAGTGAGTGGGACCCATTTTAAAACTAAAACTGATACCTTCAAATAAAACAATCATGCATAGAACTCTCAGAAAAAAAACTCTTGCTCATAAAAAGATTGAACATAATCATTAACCAGAATAAGATATATGAAAACACAATAGAAAAAATAAATTCTCAGAACTTTAAAATTATAATAAATTTCCATTGGAAAAACCAAAGATTTGGCAAATTGTACATCATATTGAGATAAAAAAATTTTACATGCTATATGTCTTGCATGTTAAATACATTGTTGCAGACGTAGGATTATAAATGGAACATAGGTTGTGTGTACAGTGTAGCACTCAAATAGTTCTTGAGCTATGACAATGAAAGTTGAGTTCCATCCACACTCCATTCAAGGAGGACTTTAATTTTATCCTCCAACCTCTTACCAATCTGCAGACAAATAGAAAACTTTAAATGAACATATTTGAGTGTAAGAATTTGTTTAAACAAAAGAAGAAATACCATATGCTACTTACCTTATGCCCTTGTATTCTGAACTTTGATTGATCCAGATCCTCAAATCCCATGATTACTAGATGTTCTCTCACGTTGGCAAGAGTCCAATGATGATTTACTGAAATAACTTCCATTACGTTGTTGGGTAGATTTATCTTAATTTCAAATGAAATTAAAACACCCTCAGAAGTTTGTAATGGTATCCATTCACCAAGTTTACACATCCAACGATCATAATAGAATCTAATATACAATGAAGTACGATGT
>MU260415.1:175000-182500 GCA_020310875.1 Ceratopteris richardii
TTGGACCATGGAAAAGAAAAAAAATATATACTTTTTTTTTTAAATATTAAAATGAGAAATAAAAGAAGAATATCTCCTTTTTTTAATATAAATGAAAGTATGTTTACGCGCATAAAAATAAAAATAAAGTAAAATAAAAAATAAAAAATAAATTAAAAATAAAATAATAAATAAAAATAAATAAAAACAAAAACAATAAAATAAATAAAATAAAAAATAAAAATAAAATAAAAATAAAAATAAAGATCGGGGAGAGAGAGAGAGAGAGAGAGAGAGAGAGAGAGAGAGAGAGAGAGAGAGAGAGAGAGAGAGAGAGAGAGAGAGGGAGATAGTTTTTTTTTTGAAATATCCAAAAAAATCCATGGGGGGCCTTTTTTTTTTGAAAATATCCAAAATGGGAGAAAAATCCCTAAAAAATCCAAAAAAATTGAAGAAAAAAATCAAAAAAATTCTCAAAAAATTCTAAGAAAATTCCCTACAGGTCTAAGCCAATTTCCTCACTCAAAACCACAGAGAGCTTCCTATTTTCCTCAAATTTGGCAAGAAAATGACATTTGAAAAGGATGAAAAAATGCTAGAAAAATTCTAAAAATACTTGAAAAATTCCCAGAAATTTTTCAAAAATTGAATTTATGCCAAGGACTATGAAATGCTTGCTAGTTTGCTAAAAACGCAAGGAACAAGCATGAAAAAGGATAAAAACTACTAAAAACTAAGCAAAAATGACATGAAAAGGCTATGTACAACCTGGACAAATTTTGCAGGTTCCATGTGATCCATAAATCTTTAGTTGTGTTGATGATAGGCCTTGAGCCTTGATATATTGACCAATGGTAGGGCCTCTCCTTTTAGCATCTCTAACTCCACAATACCCCAATTTAGCATTGTTTTAACTCGATAAGGTCCTTCCCAGTGTGGAAGCCATTTTCCCCTCACATGTGTTTGGATTTGAGGTCTATGGAGAAGAACTAACATGCCTGGTTGTAAGTTGTTGTTCCACAGATTCTGATCATGTGCCTCCTTCCTCTTCATCTGAATCTCTATCAATTGTTTTGCCGCATGTAAACGTATCTCCTCCACATTATGCAATGCTCCAAGCCTCTAAGAGACACCACAATCTTTCTTTCCTTGCGTGAAAGCTACTTTTGATGATCCATGTAGAAATTCAAAGGGTTCAATAGGCAATATCCCATAAACTAGTTGGAATGGAGAATATCCAGTAGTCTCTTTGTAAGCTAACCTGTATGCGCACAAGAGGTCCTATGTAGAATTTTGTACCTGTTGAAAATTTCCTGTAGGACGTTATTCACAAAATGAGTACCTTGGTCTATACAAATTTCAAGTGGACATCCAAACCTGCAAATGATGCTACTGTAAATGAAATCAACGACAGTTTGAGCAGTGCAGTCAGGGGAAGCAATAGCTTTATCCCACTTTGTCGCATAGTCTGTGGCGATCAATATATACTTCTCTCTTTTTGAAATCGAAGGAGGGTAGATGGGCCCTACAAATTCTAGCCCCCATGTCTCAAATGGTTGCCACGAAGTGGAAATAATCAAGGGGCTATGCCTCTGCTTTGTTGGCTTGGGTCCACACCTCTGACAAACATCACACGCCTTTCCCCATTCCTCTGCATCTTTGAATAATGTAGGCCAGCATAAGCCAACATCAAGGATCCTTTGACTCATAATGTGTCCTGGAAGGTGCCCACCACCTATTCCTTCATGTGCAGATCTAAGGACTCCCCTCACTGAGTCTTCTTCTTCCATGCACTGCCTAATCCTGTTATCTTTTCCTTGTATATATAATTTTCATTCAATGAAGGAAAAAGGTCTGCTTTAGCAGTCTCTTTCTTTGCACAACACTTGCTTTCTGTGGATACAATCCTGTTTTAATAAAATTCTTGATGTCCTCATACCAACCTTGAGCTTGTATTGCAAACAGATTAGCATCTAGAAAATCATCATTTACTCCAATTGCTTGATCCATCATGTTGATCTTGGATAAGTGGTCCGCCATAACATTTTCTTTACCTGGTTTATGGACTATAGAAAAATCAAATTCCTGAAACAACAGTAGCCACCTCCATATCCTACCAGTCGCTTGTGGTTTGTTGAGTAAGTATTTGAGTGGTTGGTGATCAGTTATAATAACAAATTTCACTCCCAGTAAGTAATGATGAAACTTTTGGACAGCAAAAACCATGGCTAAGGCCTCCCTTTCTGTGGTGCTATAATTCCTTTCAGCCTTGGTCAAAATTCGATTGGCATATTGAATTCATCTTTCCACTTTAAATTCTTCACTATGTTGGGTCAAAACTACCCCCATTGCATATGCACTGGCATATACATGTATATGAAAAATTTTTGACCACTCAGGTGTGATCAGAATGGGAGCAGCTACTAACCTTGACCTTAATGTTTGATATGTTTTTTCCTCTTCTTGCTCCCATTTAAAAGGTACTTCTTTTCCTGTAAGCCTAGCCAATGGCTGGGCTATTTTTGCATACATCTTAATAAACCTCTGGTGGTACCCTGTATGTCCTAGAAAACTCTGAATTTCTTTTGGAGATTTAGGTCTAGGTAACTTTAATATAGCTATGATTTTGTCTGGGTCAAGTGCCATACCTTTAGAGGATACCACATGTCCTAGTAGGGTACCTTCAGTCACCAGAAAATGGCATTTATTTGGGTTCAATTTCAACTTTGTTTCTCTGCACCTCTTAAAAACTTGTTGTAATTGAAACAGATGCTTTTCTAAACAATCCAATGGAGTCTCTGCAAGAGTACCTGAAAAGGATGAAAAATCATCCATGAAGATTCTGAGAGACTCTAGCAACAATGGTCCAAAAATGAGATTAACTGTTTGATTGAAAGTAGTTGGGGCATTTCTCAATCCAAATGGCATCTTTAAATATACATAAGTTCCCCAAGGTGTAATGAATGCAGTCTTCTCTCGATCCTTAGGTTGGATGGATATTTGATTATATCCACTGAATCCATCCATGAAGCTGTAAAGAGTATGCCCAACTACTTCTTCTATGACCTATTCAACAAATGGCATTGGAAATCCATCTGGGATGGTGACCTTGTTCAATGCTCTAAAGTCCACACATATTCTGATCTTGTTAGTGTTTTTCTTGGGAACAATTACTATAGGAGAGAGCCACTCTGAATGCTCTATAGGGATGATAATTCCTGCATCTTCCATTTTCTAAATCTCCAAATAAACAGCTTCAACATATTTAGGATTCAGCCTATAACTCTTACCTCTCACTGGTTTTGCTCCTTCAATGAGAGGGATTCTGTGCTCTCCATAACTAGGTGGTACTCCTTCCAAATCCTTGTAGTGCCAAGCAAAGATGTCTGCAAATGACTTCACGAAAGATTTTACCTTTAAGAGCACCTCTGGATGATTCCCCATCCATGTGGCTAATAAAATGGGACACGGCTGATCCTCATTGCCTAGGTGGTACTCCTTCCAAATCCTTGTAGTGCCAAGCAAAGATGTCTGCAAATGACTTCACGAAAGATTTTACCTTTAAGAGCACCTCTGGATGATTCCCCATCCATGTGGCTAATAAAATGGGACACGACTGATCCTCATTGCCCAACTGAACCTCCTTCACTAGATGCCTATTTACAATGCTATCTGTAAATCCTTCCTGAGTAGCATCCGTAGTTATATTGTCCCACATAGCTTCGGTATCATAAGCAAGAACATCTTGGATGTCTATTTGCATTTCTTCCTCCTGAATCCATCTTGGAGGGATCTCATGAAGTGGTAATGAATCCTCTTCTATATTCTTATTCTTACTTTTTAACTCTGAACCTTCCTTTTGGTTGCAATCCATAGAATTAGCTTCCTCTATATGGTTGTATAAAGGAGATTTCTTTCCCCTTCTGTGGTCTTTTACTGGCTCTCCCAACCCAGCTACTTGAATTTTTTCCTCTTTTTCTTCGTATGCTTCCTCTCTACTTGAGTTTGGAAAAATCCCATAGCAGGTAGATGTGTCTTCTACGTGGAGCTAAGCCAACATGCTTTCTTCTTCATACAAATTTGCTTCTTCAAATAGATCTACGTCTGGTTTGTCCAACAATTCTTCTTCCATACAAATACCAATTGTCTGCATCATGTTGGTATTTCTCTGATTGTTTGGTCCTTCTTCTAAAATTATCTGCTGCAACTCTTTTACCTCTTGCTTTACCCACATTGTGTCCTTGCCCCAGTCATGCAGCACATTGGCATGCCTTAACCAAGGTCTCCCAATTAACAGGGGGAAACTTCCTTCTACCTGTGGCAACCTTAAAACAACAAAATCCAAGTTAAAGATGGTACCTTGTATCTTGACTGGGACTCTAGGGACCACTCCCATAGGCCTTATAATGCTTTGGTCTGCCACTGTTATAGTGAAGTCTGCATGTCTTGAAGGGTGTAGTCTAATCTTTTTCATGGTATGTTCAGGCATCAAGTTAATGCCAGAACCACCATCCACAATGACTCCTTGAAACCCATGACCTTTGATAGAGACTGTTAGCCGAGGGCTCTTGTAATCTATGAGGGGTGCTTCCACTACAATTTTATCTTTATGCGTAACAACAATTTTTGCCACTAAACTTGTTGTGGAAGCCTCATCAATTATCTGCAAGAGTTTTGACTTGAATTTCCCATCCATCTTTATTAAATAAAAAATACTAACCTCCTTTTTCATGGACTTGAGTAGTTGTGAAGCTTCTGATTCCTTAAGATCATGGGCTCCAATGGACTTATCAAAATCCTCATGAACCCTGTTGAATGCATGCCTAATGGCATCACTGGTACATATGAGATCTCCTTTTTGCCTTGTATCTGCACATGTGGTGGCCTTGTCTTTAGATGTCTCTTTGTCTTTGTTCAATCCATTAATTCTTGATTCTTGACCTATATCTACTTGAGCCTTCGCTTTGCTCCTTGTCTGCACTGTAAAAGATTTAATTTCTTCTAACTACACCACCCTGGTAGATGGAGATGACACATTGACTTGATCAATTATTTCTTCTTTACACATAGAAATCATTTGAATGTGGGGCCTAGATGAAGATGTTTGGTTCTTAGGACAACAGTTAGTATAGTGGTCTCTGGCCTCTGGGTAGTTCCTGCAAGGAGGGGCATTTTTTGGTGGACTGCACCTACTTTGGTAGTGCCCACATTCTCCACATCTGAAACAAATAATTGGCCTCCTAGGCCCATTTCCAAAGTTATTCCTCTGTCTAGGGTTATAATTGTTACCTTGATTGGGTGCAACCGCCATCACATTTGCTAGTGGTAGGGGTCCTCCTTGTGTCCAATATGTTGTTGTAGGCATTCCTCTTGATTGGCATTCCTGGGCCTCATGACCAGCTTTCCTGCATAGTTGGCAAGTCACACTTAACAGAGGACATTCACTTACTATATGACCTTGCTTGCTTCACATGGTGCACCAAAGTCCACTCTTGATGCCACCCCCTTTGAGTTCCTACAATTCCTGTAGAAGCTGAGCCAGTTCTTCAGCTTGGGCTTCCTCTTCCTTTTGTAGCTTCAAAGTGTCAATCTCCCTCCTCAATTGAGTAACAACATTCTCTTCCTCTTTATGGGGCTTATTCCTCTTTATTCCCTCCAACTCTTTCCTTATCTAGATTACTTGATCCTCCATTTTTGTAGAATAGGGTAGTTGAGAAGAAATTGCTCCATATTGTTGCCTTATCTGCTCCAGTCATGTAGCTGTGTTGATGAACTCCTCTATGGAGGCTGTGGGCAACACTAATTACTTGATTTTACATTGTGTGGTCACTGAAAGTGGCTTAGCTAACTGTTTCTTAACAAAAAAATCATGTGGAGGATCTGGCAACTTAGCCATTAGTGCCTTGGCCCTAGTTACAAACTCTGGAAATTTTTCACCTGGACCTAATCTCAAGTTTTCTAATTCCTCTATGATGATCTCTGTAGTATTTCCATGCTGGAATTGAGTTTTGAATGCATCTTTCATTAAGTCCCAAGTGGTGAAATGGTTCTCAGCAAACTGGCTGAACCATTTATCTGCTAACCCTTCTAATGTGGCAACGAAGAGTATGAAAAAGGCATCATCTCTTCCCATCAAGCCTCTTGTTTCAAAGAGTGCTAAAAACCTTCTAATATGCTTGTTCGGATCTTCCTGAGCTAAGCCTTTGGAAGAAGGAAATTTTATATTTAATCTTGATAGTAGAATTTCCAAGTGTACCTGACTTGCCATGCTCTTTACTAACGAGGTTGATGAAAGTGGACTGGAGGATCCTCTAACAACCTTCATTCTTGTAGCCTTGCAGGTGATCCTCAATGTTTGGGACCGGGTTGCGGTCATGAGTTGTTCATAGCCCTCTTAGTATGAGATCATTGATTGGAGTATTTACCTCTTAGTCCAATGAAGTTCTACTGTCGGCACTTGAACTCTTCTACACTTTGCACTTGGCTTCTCCTATGCTCAAATCTCCTTAGAGTCCCAGTGCACATGCCAAATTTTGTTGGGGAATTCTTGGACAAGGAGGGATTTGAGTGTTTGTAGGAGAAAAGGGAAAGTCAAGAAGAAAGATACACATTGGAAGCCTCTTTCGATTGATTATAAGAAGACAAGTACAATGGTGATGCACAATACAATCCAATGCTTTTGTGCAAAATCCCAGAAAGTGCTCAATCACAAAATACCAAATACCCAAGGGTCTTG
Source organism: Ceratopteris richardii (assembly GCA_020310875.1). Lineage (NCBI taxonomy): Eukaryota > Viridiplantae > Streptophyta > Polypodiopsida > Polypodiales > Pteridaceae > Ceratopteris > Ceratopteris richardii. Next base: position 181,716 of record MU260415.1, read on the forward strand.
TTGCTTCCGGCCTTCTCTGCACCAGATCTCCACCTTCTCCAAGCCTGCACTTGTGTACACCTTGCACCAAGCTTCCAATGAGGGGGAGGGATGGACACCTTCTATCGGCACGTGCACAACTTCAATGAGACCTTGGGATCCTTGGGGGGACTAACTTAACACTTCTCTGCACTCTTCTTAGTCACTCTTCATGCACACCGTGCACTTCACTTCTCTGCGTCGCACACTGTGTGTCTCTTGCACTTCTCTCTCTTGCTAGCTTAGACTATCCTCACCTTGCTTACTCCTCCAAGAATTGCCCTTGCCTTGATTTTAGTGTCGATTCATGTACGCTCTTAATTGCAAGAGTATCTTGGTGCTCACTTTGATGTCCCAAGATTGTCTCCAAAAGTGGGCAGCCAACGAATCCCTGCTTTGTCCTGTAGTGACTTTAGACTAAATTTTTTTTTTTAATTGGGGGACCATACTTTCACTTCTGCATACATTGCCGCTTCACATACTTTCACATTTTGCCTTTTAATTCTTCACTTGTGCACCTAAGAGAGTGTTCACCTGAACCTTCCAAAACACTTTAAAAACACTTTGAACCTAAGAGAAAATACAGAAATACCTCTGCAACCTACAACCAACTTTCTACAATTTTACCCTTTGTGGACAATTTATTTTGCACTACCTCTGCACTTTGACCCTCCAACTTTGAACGCTTTAACTTCACCCATGTTGACTTTGACCTTGAACATGTTGACTTGATCGATTTGACTTTAACCTTTTGACTTTGACTACAA
>MU260415.1:187500-190000 GCA_020310875.1 Ceratopteris richardii
ATGGACATGCATACCCCAGATCTCACAACACTCATGGGCCAAATATTTACACATGAAGCAAAGTTTACAAAGGCAGGAGATCAATCAAAAGGTAATAACCCCTCTGCTCTCTATACTGATAAGAAAGTTAAAGATAAGGGTAAAGGGAAGAAACAGGATGAAGAAGGTTCTACCTCCCAAGCTAATTATGCAGGGAGAGGTAGGTCATCTAGAGGAAGAGGCAGAGGAGGTAAGTCAGGTAGGGGGAGACCCTACAACTCATCACCATGCAACATTTGTGGATTGTCCAATCATACCACAGATGAATGCTACAAGAATTACAAGAATCAGAGAGGAAGAGGCTACTCAAGAGGTGGATACTCTCAAGGGAGAGGCAGATTCAATCAACACCAAGGCTACAATGGATACAACAACCAATACAACAACAACTACAACAACAATCACAATGGTAATTACCAAGGTGGATTCAGAAATAGAAGAGACTACAACAACTACACAGAGGAGCAAGATGACTCCCTATTGATCATGAATATGACCTCCAAGGCAGGTACAAATGATGATCATTTATTTTACATTGACTCAGGATGTTCTAACCATGTAGCTGGCAATGTGGCACTACTTTTTGATTTGGAAGAGCCCAAGGGCAAACATCAGGTACAAACAGGTGATGACACTAAACATTCTGTTGTTAAGATTGGAAATGTGAAGACATGTGATGGTAACCAGAATCTATTGAGCAGGGTACTCTATGTACCAACCATCACCAAGAATCTAATGAGTGTTGGCCAGATTGTGGAGAAAGGTTTGCAGGTCAGATTCACACAACATGGAGCATATGTGGAGGACCCAAGACATGGATTCAGAAGGATAGCCAAAGGGGAGAAATGAGGTAGATTATTTACATTTGAGCTAGAAGACACCAAGAACATTGCTTTGTATAATTATAAGGATCAGACACTTTCAGAGTTAGAAATATGGCACAAGAGATTAGGGCACATAGGAGAAAGAACCCTAAAGCAAATGTGCAGGGATCAATGTGTACTTGGGATACCTAATGTGTCCAAGCAACACATGATTTACAAGTGTGGATCATGTCAATTTGGTAAGTCTCACAGGTTACCCTATTCAAGGAAAGGTTTCATGCATGAAGACTACCTAGACTTGGTACACACAGATGTTTGGGGACCTAGCAAGGACCCTTCCATTTCTGGTTCAAGGTATTATGTGTCCTTCATTGATGATTATAGCAGGTGGACCATTTTATACTTTATTAAGCATAAAGATGAAGTGTTTAATTGTTTCAAGAGGTATCTTGCACTTGTTGAAAATCAAACAGGAAGAAGCTTGAAGAGGCTAAGGTCAGATGGTGGAGGAGAGTACTTCTCCAATGAGTTTGAAGATTTCTTGCAAGAAAGAGGCATCAAAAGGGAGATTACTACAAGGTACTCACCTGAACAAAATGGGGTAGCTGAAAGAAGGAATAGACTCATAGTAGAAACAGCTAGGTCTATGCTTAATGAGAAAAAGTTACCAAATTATCTTTGGGCAGAGAGTGTATCCACTGCCACCTATCTCATAAACAGGTTGCCATCCAAATCACTTGATGGCATGACACCATATGAAGCTTGGCATGGTAAGAGACCCTCTCTGGATCATTGCAAAATCTTTGGTTGTGTAGCATATGTGCATATTCCCTCACAGGTAAGGGGAAAGCTAGATCCTAAGGCTGAAAAATGTATCTTCATTGGTTATGATTTGAACCAAAAGGGATACAGATTCTACAACCCAACAAACAAAGGTTTCAAGGTAAGCAGAGATGTCATCTTTGATGAGAATGACTCATGGTATGAGAATGAATGCAGGAAAGTGAGTATACCCTATGACATGGAAGAAGATTTTCCAAAGCTCACCAAGGAGGAACCAATTCAGCAAGAAGATTCAAGCTCAGATGATGATGATACAATAAACGTTGAAGAGTTCAAGGCTTGGAAGTCCAAAGGGAAGATGAAGATGAAGCAACTAGAAGATAAACCAGAATCCTCAACTCAAGCAATGAGGAGATCTCAGAGAGAAAAGAAGAAGCCTATCAGATTTGGGTATGACACATCACTTGTAACTAAACATTCTGTATATCTTGCAAAGGACTTGTTGAATGAAGAACCAGATACCTATGAAGAAGCAATTACCAAACCAGAATGGAAAGAAGCCATGGATGAAGAGATGGAAGCTCTCAAGGAAAGTGATACTTGGGACTTGGTACCCAAGAAAGACTCTATGAAGGTAATAGGATCCAGATGGATTTACAAACTAAAGAAGAATTCAGATGGAACAATAAACAGGTACAAAGCTAGGTTGGTAGCCAAGGGTTTTGCACAAACCCAAGGCATTGATTATGAGGAGACATTTTCTCCTGTGGCCAAGATGCCAACTATCAGAATATTGGTGAGTGTAGCTGCATCCAAGAATTGGATTATGTACCAATTAGATGTCAAGAATGCTT
>MU260415.1:195000-197500 GCA_020310875.1 Ceratopteris richardii
ACAGGTAAAGGAAGAGGAGGTAAGAACAAAGATAATACTAAAGCTTGTTGGATTTGTGGCAGAACCAATCATTTGGCACATGATTGTTGGTATAACAATCAAAATGGTGGAAGTAATAACCAGAGCTTCAATCCAAGAGATAGAGGAGGCAAAAACCAAAGAGGCAACTTCAGAGAAAGAGGTGGTAGGACATCATGTGCTAGAGGAGGTGGAAGAAGTTTTCAATCCCAATCCTACAACAACAATTATTAGAATTATGCATCAGATCAGAAAGATGACATGACTCTCATCTTGAATGCAACTCATGAAGAAGTAGGAGAAGACCAAAGGGTGTTCTATATTGACTCGGGATGTAGCAATCATCTGAGTGTCAATATATCATTGATGACTGATATGGAAGCAAAGGTGAATGGACATACAATTCAAACAAGAGATAACACCAAGCATAAAGTGGAGAGCATTGGATCAGTGAAGACAAAGAATGGAAGTACACTCTTGAGCATGGTACTTTATGTTCCTACTATTCCTAAAAACTTGATAAGTGTAGGGCAAATTGTGGAGAAGGGATATGAAGTCAGATTCACAAATGATGGTGTTTATGTGCAAGATCCAAATCAGGGATATAGAAATATCATTGCAGGTAAAAAGGAAGGAAGGCTGTTTACTCTCAAAGTCCAAGGTAATGGGGGACATGCTTTATTTACTTATGGAAGTCAAAAGATGTCTAAATTAGATCTATGGCATAAAAGGCTAGGTCATTTCAATGAGAGAGCCATAAAGCAAATGTCAAAGAATGATGTGGTGCTTGGTTTGCCAAATATTGAAGGGCAACACATGGTGTACAAGTGTGAAGCTTGTCAATTAGGTAAAGCACACAAAAGTTCATACAATAAATCAGGGTACAAGTATTCAAATATGCTTGAATTGGTTCATACAGATGTGTGGGGTCCTTCAAGGTACTATAGCATAAATGGATCCAAATATTATGTGTTCTTTGTTGATGATGCAACCAGATGGATTACTTTATATGTAATCAAGGACAAATCAGAAATGTTCAAGACATTCAAGCATTATCATGCTTATGCAGAAAGGATTACAGGACAAAAGCTCAAGAGGTTGAGATCAGATGGAGGGGGAGAGTATTTCTCTAAAGAGTTTGATGATTATTTGTGGAATGCATGTATAAAAAGAGAAGTAACTTGCAGGTACTCTCCTCAACAAAATGGAGTTGCAGAAAGAAGAAATAGAACTCTTGTAGAGTTTGCAAGAGCAATGATGAAAGAAAGAATTGTCCAAATTACTTATGGGCAGAAGCTATCAACACTGCAACATACCTTGTGAATAGGTTACCTTGTAAAGCTTTGAATGGAAGAAAACCTTATGAAGCATGGTGGGGTAAGAGACCTACTCTTGATCATTGTAAGGTATTTGGATGTTTAGCATATGCTTATGTTCCTTCACAATTGAGACATAAGCTAGAACCCAAAGTAGAGAAGTATGTGTTTTATTGGCTATGATGATAGACAGATGGGTTACAAATTGTGGAGTCCATCCACAAAGCAATTTCTTGTTACCAAAGATGCTACATCTGATGAGCAAAGTACATGGTATATAGGGTCAACAAATGGTTATGCAGATGTTAAAGAAATACAAAGGAAAGGGAAGACAAAAGTAAGTGTGTATGAAGAAGATATTGATGATGTTGATTATAAAAGTAAATTGCAGGACAATGTTGAAGATGGGCCAAGATTTGATCCCGAATCAAATGTGGCTGAGACTTCAAGAAGTGCAAAGGTTAGAAGATCCTTGATAGAAAGAAAAGAACCTATCAGGTATAGCTACGATACATCTTTCCTAACAACAAAAGATTATGCTTACATTGTGAAGACAGAAGAGGATCCAATCACATATGAAGAAGCTAAAGGTAAACAGAATTGGGAGAAGGCAATGCAAGAAGAGTATGATGCTCTACTTGAAAATGAAACATGGGAGTTGGTGCCAAGACCAAAGAATCAGAAGGTCATTGGATGTAAGTGGGTATATAAAACAAAAAAATTTGCAGATGGAAAAGTGTCTAGATACAAGGCTAGACTTGTGGTTAAAGGTTATGCCCAAACTTATGGGGTAGGTTATGATGAAACCTTTAGTCTTGTTGCTAAGATGTCTACAATTAGATCATCGATTGCTATTGCTGCTTGTAAAGGATGGAACTTATCATAATTAGATGTGAAGAATGCATTCTTGAATGGATACATTGTAGATGAAGTGTACATGGAGCAACTAGAAGGCTTCATGGATTCACATGGATCAGATTATGTGTGTAAGCTCAAGAGAGCTTTGTATGGTTTGAAGCAGGCCCCAAGAGCATGGAATTATAGGCTTGTTAAGTTCTTGAATGAATGTGGATTTCAAGCATCAAAGGCAGATAGTAGCTTGCTAGTGAAGGCAAGTGAAAATATACACATATACATGTGTATTTATGTTGATGATATTATTGTTA